>UESW01004306.1:687873-852602 GCA_900491605.1 Calamus simplicifolius
CTCTAAAGAATGGCTTTTCTCGAAGAGTTCTTCGAACTAAAACAAATCAAAGATTTGTGAAGATTGACCTTCTGCCTCGAGGTCTGATAATACTCCTGCACAATGGTGGCATAAGCACTCGCATTACAGATATTAGCCTTTTCCCTAGGATACAGTCATTAGCAAAAAAAAGGTGATAGATTTAAGGCCATCTGGTCTAGCTCAAAAGGGTGCAATACAGAAATTATGCTGTGCCTGGTGGAGTGCACGCGATAAATCATCAGCGATAAGGATGAACAATAATAAAGAAAGCGGACAGCTTTGGCATAGGCCCATAGTCGAATGGAAGAACTCTGTCTGGTAGCCATTAATAACGAGCAAGAAAGGACTATCGATGCATGCCATAATCCAGTCTATAAAAAGTTTATCAAACCCAAACTATAGAAAGGTCTTATGCAGAAAATCCCTGCTCAGTCTATCATAAGTTCGTTCCATATCAAGCTTAACGGCCATAAGACTGTCGGCCAGAAGATCTGTGAAAGTCAAGCATAAACTCCTGGGCTATCCTCAATCTATTAGCTAAGATCCGGGAATATACCTTATACAGGATATAACATAGGTTGATGGGCCTATAGTGAAGGGGAGAGGAAGCATCGGAGCGTTTGGGCACCAAGGTGATAAGAGTTTGATTCCACTTAGCAGGATAGCCTGTTGAACATCATGACCCATAATGCTCCAATAAGTCTGAAAGAAAAAGGATGGAAAACCATCTGGCCCAAGGGCTTTATCTGACTCGATCGAATCTTCTCCTCTGAGATAGCCTATCTCATGTTATTGTTGTGTGATGGTAATGATAAGGAATGGTGGAAAAAAAAGAATAGAGAATATGATAATAAAGGATTGAAGAAAAGGTATAGTGATAATGATGATGAATAGTAAAAAATTACAATGAATAGTGTTATCGCCAAATCACGTTTCTCGAACATCGAGTAACGAAGAGGATCTGGAGGACGATGAACAAGGGTTCAGGAATCTCCTGTATCTCTTCCTTGAATGAAAATCCTGCAAAAAAGCCTTCCTTGAATGAAAATCCTGCAAAAAAGCCTTCGGGGACCGGTTGTTTCGGTGGAAACAGTAATGAATGAAGGACTTAAAGACTTAGTCAAGTCACTTAGAGTTCAGATCTCTTCTCTTGTTATGGGCGAAGGTTCTTATACCTATCCGGAAGTTCCCTTTATCTGCTTTTGAAAAGTTGTTGTAACTGAGACGTTACCAGCCAGGTTGACAAGGACAAGTCGCAACCATCCCTGAGTATGTCAGAGGTGGCCATGTCTGCTAGCCTTCTATCTAGCATGGTGCCACAGGTGATAGATGGGCCTAATCATGTCAGGCGTGTCATAACTTGTAGTGGCCACACGCGATCGCAAGTGGTTAGTGGCCACGTAGCGGTGACATGCGATTGGTGGGCCATATGACGGTTGCAGGTGCCGAGGCCGTGAAAGACTCTAGAGCTGAAGCTGTTTGAGGCCGAGGGGAATGCTGGAGTTTGAGGCCGAGGGGGACCTTGGAGTCTGAGGCTGAGGGGGATGCTGGAGTCCGAGGCCGCAAGGGATGCTAGAGTTCGAGGCCGAGGTTGACCCTGGTCGAGTGGGACCCTAGAGTCTGAGGCTGAGGGGGACCCTAGAGTCCGAGGCCGAGGGGGATGCCGGTTGCTTAATCCATTAGCCCTAACGTGGCTTGATCAGCCACATTAGATGCCCTTCGCTCCTAAGATGATGCGGGTTCATTTCTTGCCCGGCGAAAGGGGTATAAAATCATCAGGTGGCTGATCCCGGTGCGCCATCAGTCGTAGAGAGGTGAATGTCCTCTGGGGACGAAGACTCTTCAATGCCGGTAGTATGGGGCATTGTAACGCCACCGCTCCTGTTAACCTTCCCCGTCGGATCTGAGGGGATCCTTTTTGAAAAGAAAAATCCTTTCAGAACCCATGAAAAGGCAACCACCGTTATTACCATCATTGCGCTAATGCTATCGATGTCTCGACATTGGTTGCATATCTCGCATTTCGTGCACTGAGCGATTGCCAAGGCATCCCCTCTAGTAGCAGGTGTGCACGTGGCTGGCCGAACTAGGCGGGATGATTTGAAGAAGGGTAAAGGAGGGTTGCCCTGGACCTGACTCATTACATCTCTCAGACTTTCTTCTTCCCCCGAGCTTGAACCTCGTCCGAGTCTTCCTTCTCTGGGCCTTGTTGCTATCCTACCTTCGCCCAAGTCAGTCCTCCAGACCCTTGTCTTTCCTCCATGGCTTCCTCCCCTTTCTCGTCGTTCGCTTCTCCACCTGAGGACCGTGTCTCCTCCTCGCAACTGTAGGCCTCTCCTTCACCTATGCCTCGATGGTCCTCATCTTTCTCTCCTTCCACCGAGGGCCTAGTTCCTTTGTCGCGTGTCACTGACCGGGCACTCGTCAAGGGTCGTTGATCGTCGCAGGTCCTCCCCCTTGGGCTAGAGGAGAATCCCCAAAAGGGGCTGCCTCCACTGTTTCCGTCCAGGAGCTAGCGAACCTTAGGGCCCAGTACGAGATTCTCACTAGTGTCCGACTGTTCGTCCCTAGCCCCGATGACAAATGACTTCCTCTCGACCTAGGAGCATCGCCCTGTATGAGGTATTCCTTAAGGCGGGCCTTCGGCTGCCTCTCCATCCCTTCGTCACAAATCTTTTTGATAGGTACTCTTTAGTGCCCGCACAGTTGGTTCCAAAATATATTCGAACCATCTGTGCCTTCTTGGTGCTGTGCCACCTTCAGGGTATAGAGGCTAGGGTTTTCATATTCCACAGCCTTTACACCCTTCGTCACCAGTCATGCTGGTGGTTGTTCCAACCCAGGCATGGTCGAGCCATCAGATTGGGTCTCCCTACATCCTTTAAGGGGTAGAAGATCCGATTTTTCTTCGCAGACCTGGAGGGGGTGAGACCATACTAAGGGGACCCGAATGTAGGGCCCAACAAGAATCAGTCGGTGGTCTTGGGGGATAAGGAGGCGTTTGATCAGCTGCTGACCACTTTGGTCCCCCGCTGCCAAGAGTCGGAGGAAAATCTTTGGTTCGCAGGCATTATCTCGAGCTGTGGTGAGCGGCTACGAAGATCTCCTTGCTTCTTCTTTTTCTCTCTTTTCTCTTTTCTTTTTTTTTTGATAAGCTCTGACTTGTGTAGATATGTGGCTGCCGACTGAATCCTTGATGAGGGTGATTGCAAAGAGGTGAAGGACCAGCAACGAGGCTGGGGGGTCGAGGAGAGACCTCGGTCTCAGTCCCCTGCTCCTCCCTCCATTGACCATTAGGCAAGCAAGGAGGTCGCCCCGTTGGTCACCCCGCTGGTCATCCCGCTAACTTATCCACTGATAGACCTCACCGTCGACATGCCCCTATAGGAAACGAGGACCGCGATGGTCCACTCGAGTGCGGAGCCGACCCAACCTGCCATCGCACCATCTTTGGGAGAGGGCCCGTCGGCAAGCGAGAATGCCTCAGTAGTGGTTGAGGCAGCCACAGGGGATGCCTCGACCGGTGAGGGCCACGGAGGAACGCTGCTGTTGCCTGGGGCGACATCCGAGCCCTCGACCTCGGCCAGTTCCGCAGAGGGGAGGAGGATCAAGGCAAATCCCGCCTCGGGTGTCCCTCACGTACCATGGCCGCACAGCAAAGTGGCAGTTTGTCGGGGTCTGCCTGCTGAAGTTCCAAGCGGAGTTCAGCCAGCTGGATGCCTCCACCATCTTGCAGGACGCCTTTGCGGCGAATTTATGGGTAAGTATCTTCTCTTTGAATTATCTTTCTGCTTCACTGTGTACTAACGGAGGCTCTCCCTGTGTAGGTAGTGAACTCCTTATTGGCCCTGAGAGACACCGCTCTTCGGAGCGATCATGCCCACCAGGTGTCCCTGGCCATTGTGGCCAAGGCCGATGAGGCCGAGAACACACTGGAGGTGGCTCGAAAGGAGGCCGAGGTGGCCCAGAGGGCACTGAAGATGGCCCGGAGGGAGGCCGAGGAGGCCAATAGGATCCTGGGGTTATTCCAAGGGAAGGTCGAGGAGATTAGGCGGCAGGGAGCGGCCGACTTAGGCATGCCCGCACCGCTGAAGCGGAGTTGGCGATAAAGGTGGCTGAGCTGGAGGCCAATCGACACCAATTGGATACAATGATCCAGGAGGTGAGGGAACTTGAGGGGTGAGTCGACGATGCGTAGGAGATCGCTCGGATGGTGGATGCTAGGGCCGCCGATGCCAATGCAAAGGTCGTCGATGCTGCTGCCCGAGCGAGCGAAGCCTTCAAGAGGGCACGAGACACCGAGGAAAGGGCCACGACAGCGGAGGGGGCAGCAGTAGAGGCAGTGGAGCGCTTTCGGGGCTTCGCCAACTTTGCTGATGAGGTGGCAGAGGCCTCCGTGGATGCTTACCTCCAGGGCTTCCGAGACAGCAAGAGGAAGGCCGCGAGGGTCTGGCATCTCGAGCCTCAACGACCTCGAGCCTGACGCTGGTGAGGAGTTAGAGGAGCCAGTTGGTGGTGGGTCCGCATCGATCGACGCTTGAGGGCCCACGCTGAGTTTTTCTTTTCTTTTGCATTGAAGTCCAACCTAAGTCGGCATTTTGTACTGAAGTCCGACCTGAGTTGGCATTTTGTAGACATTTTGACAAGTAATAAAAATGAAGTTTTTCTTGAAATTTCTGTCTTTAAAAATTTCTTTGAATGCTTAGCTCTGTGCGGCGCGTTCCTATCCTAGTTCGCCCTCATAGGATCACCCGATAGAGCTGCATCGGTCCCGGTGTTCGCCATAAGCAGGCTCGAGACTTCGTTGTAGTGCTGGAGCAGATCTTAGAGCGAGTGCCGAGGCTAGCACTGGAGCCGGCCTTTATGAAGACTCAAGGTCAGTTTTAGGTGTTGACTTTGCATTACGCCCGCGACGCCGACTTGCCGCAGGGTTTTGGTGCCGATAGGGATCGGTCTTCAGGTGTTGAGCTAGCCCCGAGTCTTTAGTGCCAACCGAAGTCGGGCTTTTGGCTGAAAGGAAGAGATACTCGAACATATCTTTATTAGCCGAAAGGATGAGTTATTCAAGCTCATGAAAGGATGAAATACTCAAATTCATAATCAAACATGTGCATGTTTACATTACTGATAGTACCGGTGGAGGTTATTGGAGTTCCAAATGTGGGAGAGTGGCTTTTCGTTAAGTCCCTCGATCTGGTATGCTCCATAATGGAGAGCCTCCGTGATCCGATAGGGCTCCTTTTAGTTGGGCGATAGCTTGCCTCCTTCCGCTGGCTTCGAGACCTTTGCTCTCCTGAGAACTAAGTCTCATGGGAGGAATGCCTTAGGGTGGACATGAGCGTTGTAGTACCTCACGGCTCTCTGGCAATAGGCTACCATTTTGAGTCGCACTCGATCACGTACTTCCTCACGAGGTTGAGGTTGGCCCGCAGTAGGCTCGTGTTATCCTTCTCAAGATATTACTCCACCCAAGGACTCGGGATGTCGATTTCTACGGGGATGATGGCCTCCGACCCAAACACAAGGCTGAAGGGATCTCTCTAGTGGGAGCCCGCGATGTCATATGGTAGGCCCACAACACATTAGGGAGCTCCTCCACCCATCTTCCTTTGAAGTCATCATGCTGCGTTCTGAGCCCTTGAAGGATGGTGCGGTTAGTCACCTCGACTGCTCTGTTTGTTTGTGCATGGCCGACGAAGGTGAACTGTTGGCAGATGCCCAACTCAGTACAGAATCCTTTGAAGGGGACCTTGTTGAATTGCCGACCGTTGTTAGTGATAGGGGTGCGGGGTAACCCGAAATGACAGATAATAGACTTCCAGAGGAATGATCTCATCATGCTCTCGGTGATCTTTGCCAGCGCCTCGGCCTTCGCCAACTTGGTAAAGTGATCAATGGCGACAAGTAGGAACCTTCTTTAACCGGATGCTGGGGGAATGGTCCCAGGATGTCCATCATCCACTGAGCAAAGGGCCATGGGACCGCTAGGGGGCTCAGCTGAGATATCGGCTATCGCTGGATATTGGCATGTTGCTGATCGCTGTCGCACCTTCGAACTAACTCAACAGTATCTTTCTTCATAGTGACCCAGTAGTACCCCTAGCATAGAGCCTTGTATGTCAGTGCTTTGCCCCCCAAATGGCTCCCGCAGATATCTTCCTGGATCTCGTGGAGGATGTAGTCGGCATCTCCAGAGCCGATGCACTTCAGGACTGGGTACGAGAAGGACCTTTGGTACAGCTGCCCGTTCAGTATTAGAAACTTGGGAGCTCATCATTTAAGCAGCTTGGCTTCCACAGGGTCCTTAGGAAGAGTGTCATCGGTGAGGTACCGGACATAAGCATCCGTCCAGGTGGGCTCTTTCGGCAGGGCTTCACAGCCTCGATACTCGAGACCTTCCGGCACTCTACATATGTCCTCCCAGAGCCCCGTCGGCCAAGGTGATCAAATGGGTAATGCATCGGCTCTAGCGTTCTCGTCCCTGGAAATGTAGCTGATACTAAAATGAGTAAAAAATGAGGTCTATGATTGGACCTTAATCTGATAGCGAGACATGATATCATCCTAGTCCTCATACTCTCCAGCAACTTGTCCGAAGATGAGCTGGGATTAGTGAAATCTCTGAGGTATTTCACTTCTAGTATCTTGGCGAGCTTCATTCTTGCCAGCAAAGCTTCATATTCTGCCTGATTATTGGTGGCGAAAAAGAGGAAATAGAGGGCATACTCCACTGCCTCTCCCTCTGGACTTTCTAGCATGAGACCAGCTCCACTCCGTGGGAATTCGATGCTTCATCCACGTGGAGGATCCAGTCCTACCTCCCCGTGTCGGACGTGATGCTTGAGGGTGACGAGGGGGACTTCGGCTGCTTATCGATCCAAGTGCATTCGATCAGGAAGTTCGCTAAGACATAGGACTTTATGGCCAATCTCAGTTGTAATTATAGGTCAAACTCTTTCAGCCTGATGGCCCACTTTACCAGCCAGCCAGAGGTATCAGGACGGGACAGGATCGCTCTAAGCGGCTGGTTCATGATCGGGTGAGCTTGGAAGTAAGGTCTGAGATGCTGACTAGAGATGGTTAGCGCAAAAATTATTTTTTTGATTTTGAAATACCTTGTCTCCGCATTATGAAGCACCTTGCCGGGGTAATAGATAGGACTATGTGTCCTATCGGCATCAATGCGAATGAGCACAGAGCTGATCGCCTCGGGAAAAGTCGCGAGGTAAAGGAATAGTTCCTCTCCCTCTCTCGGCTTGGACAGCAACGATAGAGTATATAGGAACTCCTTTAGCTCCTCGAAGGCTTTCTGGCATCGCAACCATCAGATCGTCGCCGATCGGATCGATCGCAACGGTCCGAGATCGATCGTTGCCGATCGGGATCACATCTTGGATCGTTCGCAACCATCGGATTGTCGCCGATCGGATGGATCGCAATGGTCCGAGATCGATCGTCACCGATCGGGATCACGTCTTGGATCGATCGCAACCATCGGATCGTCACCGATCGGATGAATCGCAACGGTCTGAGATCGATCGTCGCCGATCGGGATCACGTCTTGGATCGATCGCAACCGTTGGATCATCGCCAATCGGATGGATCGCAACGGTCCGAGATCAATCATCGTCGATCGGGATCAGGGCTTGGATCGATCGCAACCGTCGGACCGTCGCCGATCGGATCGATCGCAACGGTCCGAGATCGATCGTCGCCGATCAGGATCATGGCTTGGATCGATTGCAACCGTCGGATCATCGCCGATCGGATCGATCGCAACGGTCCAAGATCGATCGATGCCGATCGGGATCAGGGCTTGGATCGATCGTAATCGTCGGATCGTCGCCGATCGGATCGATCGCAACGGTCCGAGATCAATCGTCGCCGATCGGGATCAGGGATTGGATCGATCGCAACCATCGGATCATCGCCGATTGGATCGATCGCAACGGTCCGAGATCAATCCTCGCCGATCAGGATCACGGCTTGGATCGATCCTAGTTTTTTAAAAAATTAATTTTGTTAAATAGCGATGCAATAAACCAAAAAATTAAAAAAAAAAGTTATAACAATAATTGCATCGCAACTTTTTTTTAAAAAAATTATAACAAAATTAAAAATAAAACATTGCGACGTAACTTTTTGCGTCGCAATTATTTTTAGAGAATTTAATTTTTATGAAATCTAATTATTAAATTAAAATATTGCGACAATTAAATGCATCGTAAATTAATTAAAAAAATTAATTATTTTAAATAGCGACGCATTAGTGATGCAATAAACCAGAAAATTAAAAAAAAATTTTTAACGTTGCGACGCATGTATTGCGTCGCAATGTTTTTTTTTAAAAAAATAAATTTTATAAAAAATTAAAAATAAAACATTGTGACGTAACTTTTTGCATCGCAATTATTTTTAAAAAATTTAATTTTTATGAAATTTAATTATGAAATAAAAATATTGCGACGTAGTCAAATGCATCGCAAATTAATTAAAAATTTTAATTATTTAAATAGCGACGCATTAGCGATGCAATAAATCAGAAAATTAAAAAATAATTTTTAAGGTTGCGACGCATGTGTTTTTTAAAAATAAATTTTATAAAAAAAATTAAAAATAAAACATTGCGACATAACTTTTTGTGTCGCAATAATTTTTAGAGAATTTAATTTTTATGAAATTTAATCATGAAATAAAAATATTGCGATGCAGTCAAATGCGTTGCAAATTAATTAAAAAATTAATTATTTTAAATAGCGATGCATTAGCGATGCAATAAATCAAAAAATTAAAAAAATTAATTTTTAACGTTGCGACCCATGTATTGCGAACTTTTTTTTAAAAAATAAATTTTATAAAAACATTAAAAATAAAACATTGCGATGTAACTTCTTACGTCGCTATTATTTTTAGAGAAATTAATTTTTATTAAATTTAATTATGAAATAAAAATATGCGACGCATTATCGATGCATTTTTTTAGAAAATAAAAAATATCCTGCCGGATATTGCCGCCAAAATAGCAACGCAATTATTGGCGTCGCTATTTTTCTCAATAAATAAAAATAAATTGTTAGCGATGCGACATAATTGAGTCGCTAATCCTTATTTTTTTTTAGCGAGAGGATTAGTGGCACAAAATTGTGTCGCTAATCCCTAATATATATGTTGTCGCGCCCAAACCCCCCCACGGCCTCTTCTTCTTCCTCTCCCTAAACCCTAGCCGCCGTCCCCTCCTCCGGCTCCCTCCGCCCCCTCCCCCGGCGCAAGCAACCTACCGGCGGCAACGCCCCCCCCCCCCCCCCCCCGCGTTCATCACCCCCGGCGGCGTCCCCGATTTCCCAAGGTAAGCCCCCGTTTATAAAAAAAAAAAGGAAAGTCGGGGTGGGGTTTTTCCCCCACACCTGAGGCCACGGCCACGGCCCCTAAACCCTAGCCGCCGTCCCCTCCTCCGGCTCCCTCCGCCCCCTCCCCCGGCGCAAGCAACCTACCGGCGGCAACGCCCCCCCCCCCCCCCCCCCCCCCGTTCATCACCCCCGGCGGCGTCCCCGATTTCCCAAGGTAAGCCCCCGTTTATAAAAAAAAAAAAGGAAAGTCGGGGTGGGGTTTTTCCCCCACACCTGAGGCCACGGCCACGGCGGCGGCCGTGGCCGTCGTCTCAGGCCACGACGCGGCAGTGGCCGGAGACGATGGCCACGGCCATCGCCGTGGCCAGCGGTGGCCTGGCCACGGTGGCCAGGCCATCGTTTAAAAAAAAAAAAGAAATCGGGGTGGGGTTTTTCCCCCACCCCTGAGGCCACGGCCACGGCGGCGGTCGTGGCCGTCGTCTCAGGCCATGGTGCGGCAATGGCCGGAGACGATGGCCACGGCCGCCGCCGTGGCCGGCGGTGGCCTAGCCACGGTGACCAGGTCACCGTTTAAAAAAAAAAAGAAATCGGGGTGGGATTTTTCCCCCACCCCTGAGGCCACGGCAGCGGCCATGGCCATCGTCTCAGGCCACGGCGTGGTAGTGGCCGGAGACAACGGCCACGGCCGCCGCCGTGGCCGGCGGTGGCATGGCCACGGTGGCCAGGCCACCGTTTAAAAAAAAAAGAAATCAGGGTGGGGTTTTTCCCCACCCCTGAGGCCACGGCCATGGCGGCGGCCGTGGCCGTCGTCTCAGGCCACGGCGCGGCAGTGGCCGGAGATGACGGCCACGACCGCCGCCGTGGCCGCGGTGGCCTGGCCACCATTTTTTTTAAAAAAAAAGGAAGTCGGGGTGGGGTTTTTCCCCCCACCCCTGAGAACACGGCGGTGGCCTGGCCATGGTGGCCAGGTCACCGTTATTTAAAAAAAAAAGGATGGTGTTTATGAACTTAATTTTAGATGAAATATTATAACAATTTGCATGTGATCTAGAATCTTGTAATGCATAATTTAAAATCTATTTATTTCTTGAAATAATGTTTATGATATATTATTATTAAAATGCTTATCATGCAATTTATTTGTTTTTGATCGTTTAGATGATTAAATTTTTAATGATTTTATATTTCTTTATTACCTGTTATATTTTAGCTTAGCAAATTTTAAATATTTAGTTTTTAAATATTATCACAATCATTTTCTTAGAAAATTAGAAAAAAAAATTTTAGAATATTCATGTTCTTCAATTGAAAGAAATTTGATATAGCAAACCAAAATTTGATATAATTCCTCAAATTCTAAACCAACCAATCAAAATAAATTCGATATCATGGACGACAAATGATATAGCTCATTTAGAATGTTCTAAATTTAATGCAGAAATATTAAATTTGATATAGTGAACTCAGAATCAAGTACTAAATGATATAGCTCATTTTGAGTTATTAGATTGAATTTATATTCAGTTTAGGCCAGGTTGAATCCATTTTTACTTATGGTTGGAGCACTTCTGGGTGTCTGGCATGCCCTCATTGCATGCATGATTCAGATGCATTTACATTGCAGAAGAGTGGTAAGCAGTCATGGTTTGATAATCATAGAAAGTTCTTGCCTTCGAATCATCCTTATAGGCGGAACTTTATCGCCTTCTGGAAGAACAAAGCAGTCACAAAATTTGCCGAACCGGTTAGGTCTGGCACAGATATATTTGACACTATAGAGCATTTGGGGTTGAGGTATGCTTGGGAACCAGATGCAGACAGAATAAATGGCCGTATATGTAAAGAACATAACCGGAAGAAGCGGAGCATTTTTTGGGATTTGCCGTATTGAAGCACAAATCTCATCCGGCACAACTTGGATGTTATGCATATTGAGAAAAATTTCTTTGATAACATATTTAACACGGTACTAAACATCCCGGGAAAAACCAAAGACACTGCAAAGTCGAGAGAAGAACTTAATCAGTATTGCAGAAGAGGTGATTTGAAAAGGAATGCTGACGGGACCTATCCTAAAGCCTGTTACACTCTTGACAAAAATCTACGAGAAGTTTTATGTAACTGGATTAGAGATTAAAATTTCCTGATGGTTATGCTTCAAATATCGGTAAGCGTGTGGACATGCATAAGCTCAAGTTGTTTGGCATGAAGAGTCATGACTGTCATGTTTTCATGCAACGGTTATTGCCCATAGCTTTTCGTGAGTTGCTTCCGCAACATGTGTGGAAGGCATTGACAGAGCTCAGCTTGTTCTTTAAGGAGTTATCTGCCGCAGTCATTACTTGTGCATCCATGGAAAAGCTTAAGGAGGAAATTCAATTATTTTATGCAAGCTGGAGCGAATATTTCCTCCAAGTTTTTTTGACTCAATGGAGCATTTGCCGGTTCACTTGCCATACGAAGCACGTATAGCTGGTCCCGTGCAGTATCGCTAGATGTATCCTTTCGAGAGGTAAACACCTAAATCAGTAATACATGTTGACATTTCAAATATTATTTTATTTATGCGAGGAAGTTGGTTTATTTATATTTTCAACTTTACATATAGGTATCCGTTGCCCAGATGTAGTAACCCAAGAGGGGGTGAATTGGGTTATTTAAAAATTTAATAGCTATGCAGATGAATGTGCTTTTAACCCTAATTTAGATTTACACGGTGAAGTGGAGTGCACAGAATAATATCAACACAAAAACAAGCAATCACAAACACACAGAAATTTATAGTGGTTCGGTGCCAAACTCAGCACCTACATCCACTCCCCAAAACCTTTGGGAATTCCACTAATTGTATCACACACAACCTCTAGCCGAACCAGGCTAGCCCTCTTGTTTATACGGCACAAGACAGCCAAAAACCCCTAGCCAAACCTAGGCTAGTCCTCTTGTTTCACGGCACAAGGAAGCCAAGAACCCCTAGCCAAACCTAGGCTAGTCCTCTTGTTTAAATGGCACAAGGAAGCCAACAAACCATGGTTCACTAACCCTTTTACAAGATAATCAGAGTATGTAAAGAAGAAGCTCCTACAAAGAGCAAATATTCAGAATATACTTTACAACTTTTTTGAAGCAATAAACTCAGCAATAAATGAACTCGGTTGGAGCAGCTGGAGTCTTGAATGCTTGAAAAGCTTCAATGATTCGGACGACCTTTGGAGCAAGGAATGAGCTTGAATGCACAGTAACCACTCAACAAATATTCACTCAAGGCTCTTTTCTTGGATTTTTCTCTCTTTGAAATTTTTTTTCAAAAATCGTCGTCAAGGTGTGCTTCTAATCCCAGCTATTTATAACCATCTAACAAGAAAATATCCGTTAGATACATAAGAAATAAATGGAAATAATAACGGGAAGAAAATATAACCGTTAAACATATTTCCCTTAAGCATTGAATGCAGATCTCCATTTTAGGCAGCGGTGGACTGAAAGAGAGAAGCTCCAGGTAGCTGAGAAATGAATGCAATCGTCCAAGAGTAAAACAATAACCCCCACCTAGCTAATCAGTTAGCTAACCAGAGAGGTCATAACAAAGAAACATTCTAAGACAGCACGTTAGTTAGCTCGGCAGCTAACTCGCCAGCTAACTCCATTTGAAATCCAAACGGCTGCAGGAGAGAGATAGGATAGCTAGTTAGCTGAATAGCTAACTAAAGAATGGCCAGTTAGCTCACGAGCTAACTAGAAGCAAAAATACTCTGCTATCCGTCCAGCTTAGTTAGCTCTCCAGCTAACTGAGCAAAAAGGCAGCCAGTCAACTAAATAAAGTAGCTAACTCTCAGCTAACTAGCCAACCGGTAGCTAGCTCTCCAGTTAACTAAAATTTAAATCCATTCGACTGCAACATTCCCTGTGAAAAATAGTAGCTAACCAGTTAGCTCCAGGATAAATAGTTAGCTAAGCAGTTAACTAAAAGAAACGTCAACTAGCTAGAAGGAGTTACAGTTAACTAACAAGACATCCAACCAGCTAGCTAAAATGGAAGGGTGTTCGGCCAAACCACTGTGACAGGATTTTTAGTTAGCTGAAAGGAATTCCAGCTAGCTAACCAGTTAGCTCACCAGTTAACTAAAATAAAAGGACGTTCGGCCAGGCACCTGAGACAAGTTCCTTAGTTAGCTGAAAGAGCTTCAGCTAGCTAACAAACTAACTCACCAGTTAGCTGAAATAAAGGGATGTTCGGCCAGGCAACTGTGACAGGAATTTTAGTTAGCTGAAAGGGCTCCAGCTAGCTAACAAACTAACTCATCAGTTAGCTAAAATAAAGGGACGTTCGGCCATCTTACTGAGACAAGTGTTTTAGTTAGCTGAAGAAACTTCAGCTAGCTAACAAGTTAGCTAGACAGCTAGCTAAAATGCAAGACGGTTCGGCCCATACACTGAGAAACTTTCCCAGCTAGCTGAAAGTCGTGCCAGTTAGCTAAATAGACTAACAAGCTAACTAACCAGTTAACTCCAAGGCTAATAATCATATTCAAAGTAAATTAAATGAAGTACTTTCTTACCAGTCAATTTTGCATGAAGATACTTACTTGCAAGGCGACCAAACTTCCCTGTATCAATCTTAGAATTGCTTAATTTATTTTGTAATCATCAAAATCAATCTGGGGTCAACAGTATCTTAAGAAGTTAAAAAATAATGTGCGGAATAAGGCAAGGGTTGAAGGTTCTATATGCAATGCACACTTGGTTGAAAAAGTTTCAGCTTTTGCCTTGCATTACTTTGAGGGTCACGTTCATACGAGGACCCGCAATCTTGGTCATAACGATGATATATGTGTGGACGAAGGAGAACCTTCCGACGGTAGAATATCAATATTTAAAAGTATCGGCCATTCATTTGGAAGGCAGAAGTTAAGGCAATTAAGCGATGTGGAGTATAATGCAGCACATTATTACATCCTAATGAACGTAGAGAAGTCGACCCATACATTGAGTAAGTATAAGTACAGTTCATTAATTGCTTAATTAGAACTTCTACTTTAAATTATAAAATACATACTATTTAATTGCTAATAGAAGTTTTAATTGTTATAATCTTTTAAGGATGTAGTATCAGTCAAATTGCCATTGGGCAGAAGTTATAAACGGAGTTCGCTTATTGGTTTTATGAATTTGTGAGTATTATTACTCAATCAATTACAATAATGGCTTTTATTTTTTAAATTTATTATTAATAGCTTATTAATTTATAGGTAAATGGTCCATGGTTCATAACCGATAATATTTTCATTAAATGCTAACATAGTGGCCATTGAAGACTGTAACTACCTATACTGGCTATTTTGTTAATGGATACAAATTTCAAATTGAACGACTAGCATGTTCAAGAGGGACGTAAAATTGGGGCGTATGTGTTAAAGGAGAAAGTGCTGGAGCAAATATGCAGGATTATTACGGAAAGTTAGTAGAGGTGGTCAAAGTTGAATATCCCGGTTTGCCTATGAAACGAACTGTATTGTTTCGTTGTGATTGGTTTGATCCGACAATTCTTGTCGGTAAAAGGGTTCATAACGACTACAATCTAGTTGAAGTAAATCATCGACGAAGATTGCAGAAATATGACCCATTCATTCTTGCATCCCAAGCTCAGCAAGTGTTTTACTACGGATATCCAAGTTTGCGCAACGACAAGCGAGATTGGTGGGCTGTTTCTAAAATCGTTCCACGTTCAACAATCATATTAGATGAGAGTTCATCAAGTCAATCAACTGAGTGCCCCGCATTTCAAGATGATGAGATGAAAATGCATGCAATTGAGGACGACACAAGGGCTCCTGAAACATCACTTAGAGATCCAAATGGTGATGTCCAAGAAATTAAGGATGCAAATGTTCGGTTTCCTTCCGATGATAATGAAACTGAATCACAGTCCGATACAGCATCGGATGTTGAACCAACATTTCACGAAACAAATGACACTGATTAAAGATATAGGTTCATTCAATTTCGATTTATTTTTATAAGTGTTTAATTTTTGTATGTTTATTAATTATTCATAATTATATTGCATTGCATTAATCTTTAATATTTACAATATGACGGACCGAGGTAGATCTACCCTTGACGGACATAGCCCTGCTGCGTCACATCCCACTACCAGGCCTGACGCAAGGACTTCCGCCTCTCCAGGCATCGATGCTCACCCTATATTTTCCTCTACCCGATCGGCGCAGACCTCTGAGAGTTCTTCTATGGTCGGTCGCATCGTACTTCGATTGGATACCGATGGAATGTAAGTATATACTAATTGTAACTATATGTTTATGTTTTTAAGTTAATTACTTATTTTAATTAGTTTTTTAATAGCTTTATTGAGCAGCATACTGTATCGAGCCGGATCAGCTCTATATTTCAGAGCCGTGCTGATCCCAGTGGCTACGATTGGCACCATGTATATGCGGCCACGAGGGAGTTTTATTTTTCAGAGTTTCAGGTAAACTGTTTAAATACATTTTATAACTGATATAAAATTTTCTTATCTTTATATATTCTAAAACTAACTGTTTATTTCAATACAGAAAAAGTTTACGTGGGACCCTACCATCCATGTTGCCATTAGGGCAGCTTGGAATGCTCTTGCGGCACGCCGATACTCCGACATGCTTTATCATTGGAGGAGTTCGGGTGACCATCCAGGGCATGTGCCGAAGGGTATTTGGGCCAGCTGGCAGCAGCGTGGCAGTCCGAGGCATGGATCATGAGGTATGCATCAGCCAGCACGAACCGCCGATATGAGAAGGGCGATCGTGGCATGGGCCTCTCCTGTCACACTGCTGGTTCCATTTCTATTCAGGAGCACAGGCGTCGTATGGTAAGAAACCATAAATAATTTAAATAATAATTTAGTCATTAACAAATACTTGCATTTATATTTTTTCTTCTGCTTTTGTAGTCCGAGCAGGAGGGCAGAGATCCTGGTAAGTTTCGTCTATTTAGGGCGATACACACCAGGAAGGACGGTTCCTGGGTCGATACATGATCACGGGAGATTAGGGTAAGAAATTAGATTTATATTTTATTTATTTAATTTCTAATATTTTATTTAGCTTTATATATTGATTCATTTGTCATTGATTTTATAACTCAAAGGCACGAGTCGAGGAGCTGCAGTCTCAGGCTTCGCAGGTCGACTCTACTGATGGGGGGCTGCCTGTCGAACTCTCACCAGAGGAGAGTCGATGTGTGTTTTTGGAGGCTGTTGGTGCCCAGCCACAAGACCGTAGGGTCAATGGTTTGGGCACCAGAGCTTTCAGATATTTTTCCCATCAGGGCTCCAGTTCACGTGGTTCTGGCAATATTCCTTCCGAGCAGATAGACGACATCCGGAGATCTATCAAGGAGGAAGTTCGCGAGGAGGTTCGGGAGGAGCTCTCAGAGATAAGAGAGCAGATGCGTCAGTTGTAGGATTTAGTTCGTCACCAGTCGCAGGGCTCATCCCAGCCTCCGCAGCCTCCACAGCCGCCTGCAGACACATGATATTTTTTTTTCACTACTTGATGTATTTTTTTTATTTTTTTTGTTTTGTATATGAACATTTTAAATAATTAATAAAATAAATTTTTATCTATTTTTAAAAATTTTGTAATGGTTGTTTTGGTCAATTGTATTAGCAATTACATTGTATTAGCAAGTTTAATTTATATTATTTAATTTTTTTAAATAAATAAATTGATTTACTTTAAAAATTAAAAATTAATTTATATTGCTTTTTTAAAAAATAAATTAATTAATTAGTGATGCTATTTTTCATCGCAATTAATTTAAAAAATTAATAATTATGTTATTTTAATTTTTTTAAAAAATAAATTAACTAGTTAGCGACGCAATTGTGACAAGATTTTACGTTGCAAATATTTTTAAAAAAATTATTTTTAATATAGCGACGCATTAGTATGCGTTGCAATTATTTTTAAAAAATTAAAAATTATTTTATTTTATTTTTTAAAATATAAATTTATTAATTTACGATGCTATTTTTTGTTGCAATTAATTTAATAAAAATTAAAAAAATATTTTTTTAATTTTTTTTAAAAATAAATTTATTAATTAGCGACACAATTGCGACGAGATTGTCCATCGCAAATATTTTTTAAAAAAATATTTTTAATTAGCGATGCATTTAGTATGCATCGCAATATTGCGATGCATTTAGTTGTTTCGCAATATATTGCGACGCATTTAGTGCGTTGCAGGTGCAGGATCCATTAACACATAAAGGATCCTCTCATGCTCTAGGACTATCCTAAGCCTTCGATACCAGCTATCGAAGTTTGGACCTATCAGTTTATCACTGTCCAACAGTGACCGGAGCGACAAATTTGTAGACATTTCTGAAAGGAAAACCAAAAACTTATTAGTGTACATGATTTATTTAAACCTATAGACTTAGACTTATAGTCTAAGGCCCTTCCACTATTTTATTCAGGTTGGTAGCCCCTACCTCCAACCCGAGAAATTACTCCTAATTTCTTAGTGGGTACTAGAACCTAGTAGACTACATATGAGCCCGACTTTGATCGGCCCACCCACATGTATCTAAAGGTAGGTTCATAACCAATTTTTTCCTAAAATAATTTCTAGTAATTTATTTTGCCCCAGGTTGCACGCCAATCAGCCTTTGGGCCTCCTATTGGGTGTCCTGATTAGGTCCAACCATTAACATGACATGTTCAAGCTTCTAACCAAGGAATTGGTCAAGCCCGACTTTGGCCGACCCACCTGACCATCATTGAGAGAGTTGCATTGAACCATCATAATATGAATGATAATTCCAAAAACCAGATGAGTACCAGGCCTTTGGGCCTCCAATAATCATCTTAGCCATTGGACTCATTATCACTCTCTTAATGGGAGGCTATGACCTAATTATAGCCATATCATGGAGGAGTGCAAAGCAGACTTTAACTGCTACCTCTACTATGGAAGCGGAGTTCATTGCTTGTTTTGATGCTACATCGCAAGGTGTATGATTGAAGAGTTTCGTCTCAGGGCTTAGAATTGTTAACTCTATTGCTAGGCTAATTAAATTATACTGTGACAATTCAGCTGCTATATTTTGGCTAAAAACCATAAGAGTGGTAGTCGAAGTAAATATATCGACATTAAGTATTTAGCCATAAGAGAACGTCTTAAAGAAAATAAAGTGGTCATAGAACACGTTAGCACTGAGTTGATGATGGTTGATCCTTTGACTAAAGGCATGCCAATTAAGAATTTTAAGGATCATGTGATACGAATGGGAGTTGGTTCCATGATATAATTGCATGGATAACAGTTTGTACAAAGAAACTCTTATTTCAATTATTTGTTTATTTCTCATTCAGGTGTACACATTATTTGACTTTCGAGAAATGACAAAATTTTCTTTTGGACTCTGAATAAACATATGGTTTATTCATTATGTTATGTTGTCACATTTGGAATAATGGTAAAGAAATTGAATGCATTGTAATACATAGAAGATAATACTCAATTATAGAGGACCTATCGCTATGATTCATATATTTGGTTTCTTGTTCAGCATTGAGAATTATGGATTAAGATAAAATATACGGACCAAGTGGGAGAATGTAGTATCCCGTTTAGTAGATGGTCCTATTTTATTGCAATATAGCTTAATTGTCGGATAATTCTCTACGCCATCCACTAGTTAATAAGTGGTAAAGAAATCTCTTAAATAGTGTTAAACGTTTAAACGCCTACTTTGATGGGAGTAGGCGGTGGATTAAATAGTGTTAAACGCTTAAATGCCTACTTTGATGGGAGTAGACGGTGGAAGGGAGTTAAGATATCTCTTTAAATAGAGATCCCTTCTAAGGCTTTCGATAACAAAAAAAAATGTCATCGGGAGAAAAAACCAAAAAGAAGCCAGAGAGATTGGGTCCCTGATCAAGAGCAAATCCTGAGGGCATACACCATCGTGTGCGATAGCTCATTGATTGGAAGCACTCAATCAAGGTTTTCGAAGCGGTAGATCAAGATCCCGAGAGGTAGATCTGCAGCTGATTCAGATCAAAGCGGTAGATCAAGATCTCGAGAAGTGCAGTTGATTCAGATCGAGAGGAAGATCAAGATCCTTACCCTCATCTGGAAGAAAATCAACAGCAATAGCTGGAGGTATTTATCGATCTTGACTTGCTTTATTCTCATGATAAATATATTGATCCCATGTTTCCGCATATCTAATAGGGATCAATATATTTAAATTAAGTCTAACAAAAAGATCACTGATGGCCGCCGTCTTACAAATTAATACCCATCTGTTGCCCTTCAATTTCTGGTGAAGAAGAAGGAACTTGAATCCATTCTAATATATCTAGTAAAATACTTAATAATCAAACTGATAGCCTGCATGCATGCCTTGCTTTTCTTTTTCTTTTTCCCCGTCAGGATGGGAGTACAACGTCGGTAGAAAAAGCAAAATTCCAACAGTCCACTAAGAGGATTACTGCCAACTGCGAGAGAAGATGGTATCTTCACACACACAGGGATGCATGAATCTAAGCAGGGATGTGTGATATGAGAGATATCCTTCAACTTGTGAGTATGATTAATTAAGAGTATGAAAGATAGGTTAAGTCAACTAGCTAATAACAATAGCAGAGTCCCCACTAAATCTAAATTCTAGAGGCATGGAAATCAAGGGAAAAAAATTCATTCTCTCTCTCTCTCCCCCGAAAAAAAAAAAAGATAACCACAAAAGTATAGGGTTCCAATCTCTTTTATTTTTCGTTAACTTCATAGTAAAACTAAAGCTATTCTCTACTTATAGTCTCCATATGGTACGATATAACTTGTAATATGGCTTCTCTTCCTTCTAAATCCTTAAATCCTCTCCAAGCCTTTTTGATGCGATTACGGTACTTCATGATAAGGAATGGTGATCCTCTTGAATCATGTACATCCTTTATCTTACTTTATCACCCTCAAAATTATGAAATAGATATATAGAAAATAAAATATTCCTATTAATTCCTGAAATATTAGTGCCAGTCAGTGTCATGGAGAATCCATAGATGCATGGTTAAGACAACATTCATGCAATTAATCTTCTGCACCTTTACGGCTACTCTCCTTGTGAACATAATAAGTATTATTTTGGCTTCTTTGCAAGATGGATATAGAGATGGAAATACATTTGCAAGGCATACGTGGTAGAGACACGAATCATATAATAGAACACAATTATTATCATCTCAATATTATAGAGATATATATATGTTATAAAACATATTAGGTCCAACTTTAGACTTGACTAAGGACAAAAAGTTAGAACTAATTGAACAGAATCCAACCATATATATATAATATGCATTGAGTGACATCAAACAACCATTAATTTTCTTAGTAGGCCCAACCCGGCCAGCTTCCACCGAGCAAGGCTAAAAGATGTTCGCTCTTTCAGCAGACGTGGAGGCTAGTGGGGACGGTATGGCGTTCATGGCTGCCACCTCCCCACCGTTCCTTGTCCCGTTCGGCCCCTCACTCGCGGCCTTCCATAAGAAATCTTTCTCAACCAGCACTTGGACATCTGCCCTCGCGCGCGATTGGGCGGCAGCCAAAGAGAGACCAGGGAAGAAGATAACAATGGTGAGTGAGTGAGTGAGAGATTGGCAGTATGGCTCCAAACCTAAGCGCTGCTTTTGCCTACACCGTACGTCATCTACGTGAAAGACGTCGCCAAGTCGGTGGCCTTCTACTCCAACGCCTTCGGCTACAGCGTCCGTCGCCTTGACGAGACGAGTCCCACAAGTAGTACTCCATCCACCTCCCCATTTCTTCTTTCTAAATATAATTAATTAGCCATGATCTGGGACGAACTGTTCCGTTGTGATGTTTCATCGAACGGTAAGTTATTGGACTGTTGCTGGATAAGGGCCGCTTATAGCGGTAACTGCTGATCAGGCTAACACTGGCCCGTGATTTTGGTAAGTGAGGTATTCGGCAGCAGACCTTAGATCGCGGGGTCGATTGCCTAAGACTAGTCCTTGTATGAAGGCCAACACTAGGGGTTGACGCCGGATGGCAGTGCTAGAGGCCGGAACCAGAGTCTCAGTATTGGGACTGATACTGAAGGCCGACACCCGTGACCAATGCTGGAGGTCGATGCTGGTGGCTGACGCTGGGGGCCGACGCTGGAGGCCAGCGCTGGTGGCCGACGCTGGATGTCTGGTGCCAATGCGTAGTTGGTCTTTGATGCCGACGCTGGGGGCCGACGCTGGGGGCCGACGCCGGGGTCAGCGCTGGGGGCCGACGCTGGAGGCCGACGCTGGGGCCGGCTCTGAAGACCGACGCTGGAGGCCTTGGGTTTTGTTGTCACATCATTGCTTTCGAAAATCGTGCGGAAGATAATACTACCCCGGGGAAACGGCCAGCCGTATCAGATGCCCCCATCCGCCCCTGAGATTGGTGAGCGTCTACTTACCCGCGAAAGGGGTGTGAATATCCTCTAAGTGGCCAGTTTCCGCATCATCATTTTGCCTTTGTTGGGATTAGGGAGGATTTCCCTCGGGCAGCGCTACGAAAAGGAGGACGGTATCATCGCGGTAAGGTTAGCACCCCCTTTTACATTGATGGTCTTTTCGAACTTATCATATTGGCAGGTCGTCGAAACGTCTCCCTACTGAAGACGGACGCGTGGTTGGATTGGATGGTTAGAGAGTGTTTCGAGATGGTGTAATGATGATAAATTGCCCTTATCTTCCTATCTTCCCCACTTCTTCTGCCATTGCCCCTTTTGAGTCCGCCAGCGTTTCTGTCTCTCGTTCATTCTCTCCGTGCTCTGTCCTTGGCTCACGTTTTTCTTCTCAGGTTAGTTCCCATGGCTTCTTCTCCTTCTTGCTCCATTTCCGGTTCTTGGGGTGTTCTCACCATCCTTCCCAGCCTTCTGAGTCCCAGTCCATCCAATGGTCCACCTCATCTTCTAACCATTCACCGGAGCCACGACCAGTCGATCGTCCCCCAACCAGGATTCGCCCGGCCGGCGGGGGAACTTCCGTCCGGACCCGGCCGGCATTTGCCGGCCCTTCTAGGGTTACCAAGGAGTCTCCCGAAGGGACTGCGTCCTCCATGTCTGCCCAGGACATAGCCAACTTAAGGGCCAGGTATGGCTTCCCTCCAGACCTTCATCTGTTCGTTCCTACCCCTAACGACAGGGCAACCTCTTCCCGTCCCGGAAGGGTTGCCTTGTACGGGGCCTTTTTTAAGGCTGGGCTCCGGTTACCGATCCATCCCTTCATTCTTAATCTTCTGGATCGGTACTCCTTGACCCCATCCCAACTAGTTCCCAACTCCTTCCGAACTATTGTTGGTTTTTTAGTACTCTGCCATCTGCAGGGTATAGAGGCTAGCATTTCTTTGTTCCGCAGCTTCTATACCCTTCGCAAACAGTCAGGATGGTGGTCTTTCACTCCTAGATCCAATAGGATTCTTAGGCTGTGCCTTCCTTCCTCCGTTAAAGGGTGGAAGGACAAGTTTTTCTTCGTGGACATCAACGGGGTTCGTGGAAGCTGGGGGATACCCAATATCGAAGCCAATAGGGACTCCTCCATCCTTCCACGAGACCGGATGGCGTTTGGGCAGCTCCTGACCGCCGATATTCCTAAGTGTAATAAGCTGATAGCCGAGGAGAATCTTCACCGTGCCGGTCTAATTCCCTCGAGGGGTGAGCACTAGACTACTCGCCTCTCTTCCCTGTTCTTCTTTCTCTTTTTTTTTTTTTTAACAATCTCTTGCTTGTGTAGGGATGGCGCCGACTTTGCATAAGCTTAAACAGGTGGCCGCCAAGAAGAGGAAGGCCGCGGGGACTGCGTCCCCCGCCGAAGGAAGGGCTGCTGCCAAAGTTCCCAGGAGGGCCGACGCTGGGAGGGTTGGCGCTAGAGAGACCGACGCTGGGGTGGCCGACACCGGAGGGGCTACAGTTGTGAAGCCCCTACGTGCCAAGGTCTTGAAGAAGGGCGACCCCAAAAGGGCCGACACTAAGGGGGCCGACGCTCAGGAGGCCAAGACAGTGGGGTCCTTGCGCATAGGCGAGGCGGCTCAACCCCAAGCCGAAGCACCCGTCACGGAAGACGCGGCGAAGGCTGGGGCCGGCAAGGAGGTGGAGCAAGGCCCGCCGGTGGGAGAATCTCCAGCTCCAGCTCCTCCAATTATTTTACTTGACTTATCTCCTGATGGGAAGACGCCGTCTCCCACGCCTAAAGAGACGGATAAAGCTCTGGCGGCAACAGCGGCAACTCCAGTCGCTGCCCTGCCCCCTACGGGGGCGATAGCTGAAGCGCCTCTGCCTGCTAAAGAGCCGGAGGCGGCAGGCTCCGAGGTGGAATTAGCCTCCGTAGGTTCGATGCCCAGGGAAGGGAGGGGTATCGATCCCTCCTTCTGGTCACTGCTGGCAAACCATAGCCGCTGGGCTACACGGGTCATAGAAGAAGCTTCAGTGGCGGAGGTGCAAGAATACCTCCGAGGTCAAGGATGTGTTACTTTCTTTCGTGAAGCCTCGGTGGCGCACCTCTGGGTGAGTTTTTGTGCTATTATTGTCCTTTTCCTTTCCCCCTTTTTCTTTCTTTATATATGGGCATTTTTTCTAGGCCTTGAATTCCCTCGTCGCCCTTAAAGATCTTTGGACTCTGAGCGACACCGCCATTGAACAAGCATGGGAGGAGATGGTCTCCCTTCAAGTCAAAGCAGAAAAGGCGGTGATGGCCCTAGAGGACACTCGAAGCACCTTGAAGGGTGAGATCGAGGTTACTCGGCTTAGGGCTGAAAAGGCCGAATACGCGCTGGAGGTTGCCCAGCGTCGTGCCACCAATGAGCTAGACAATGCTCAAGTGGCGGAAGAGAAACAAAGAGTGGCAGAGGAGAAACAGAGAGTGGCGGAGGAGAATTTGAGGGCGACAGAACAGGAGGTATGTGCTTTAAAGACTCAACTGAGTTCTGCCTCCGCTGAGACCAATGCGGCCAAGGAAGCCGCCCGCCAATATGTAACTAAAATCGCGGATCTGGAGGCACAGTGGCAGAGGCCCAGAGGAGGGCCATTGAGGCGGAAAAGAAAGGGGCCGACGCCATAGAGGATTATAAGAAATCCGAAGCCTCTGATAACGAGGTAGCCGAGTCAGCGGCGCTAGCTTATGACGTCGGCTTCCAAGATTGTAAAAATAAAATCCAGGAGCTTTACGACCTGGAGGATATTGAGGAGCTGAAGCCCGACGACGTCCCCGAGGATGACGCCCCGCCTTCAGAGGGTCATTAACAGCTTTTAGTTTCTCTTTGTACTGATTGTGCCTGACCTGAGTCAGCAATTTTGTAACCTTTACTGTCAATAAATATTTTTAATCTATTTCGCTTCTTCGATTGTGATCAACTTTAGTTGTTCGAACTGCCGCGAACTGCCAGTCGATGGGATTATGTTCAGTAGGTTACGCTAGATAGGACCGCGAGTCGTGACGCTGTTCAGGCGTCGACAAGGCCAATGTTCAGTGGTAACGCGGATGTTAGTTGCTATTACAAACGCGCGGTACTGGTCCCCGGTCCCAACACATAGTTGGTCTTCACGGCCGATGCTAAGTGCCGGTCTCGGGTGCCAACACACAGTTGGGTCTTTGTTGCCGACGCTGGGCGCCGGTCTTGGGTGCCAACGCGGAGTTGGTCTTTGTTGCCGACAGTGGGTGCCGGTCTTTTGCTGTCGACGCTGGGCGCCGGTCTTGAGTGCCAACGCACAGTTGGTCTTCGAGTGCCGGAGCGGATCTGGTCTTTTGCTGCCGACGCTGGGTGTCGGTCTTGGGTGCCAACGCGGAGTTGGTCTTTGACTACCGGAGTGGATCCGGTCTTTTGCTGCCGATGCTGGGCGCCGGTCTTGGGTGCCAACGCGGAGTTGGTCTTTGAGTGCCGGAGCGGATCCGGTCTTTTGCTGCCGACGCTGGGCGCCGGTCTTGGGTGCCAACGCGGAGTTGGTCTTTGAGTGCCGGAGCGGATCCGGTCTTTTGCTGCCGACGCTGGGCGCCGGTCTTGGGTGCCAACGCGGAGTTGGTCTTTGAGTGCCGGAGCGGATCCGGTCTTTTGCTGCCGATGCTGGGCGCCGGTCTTGGGTGCCAACGCGGAGCTGGTCTTTGAGTGCCGAAGCGGATCCGGTCTTTTGCTGCCGACGCTGGGCGCCGGTCTTGGGGGCCAACGCGGAGTTGGTCTTTGAGTGTCGGAGCGGATCCGGTCTTTTGCTGCCGACGCTGGGCGCCGGTCTTGGGTGCCAACGCGGAGTTGGTCTTTGAGTGTCGGAGCGGATCCGGTCTTTTGCTGCCGACGCTGGGCGCCGGTCTTGGGTGCCAACACGGAGTTGGTCTTTGAGTGCCGGAGCGGATCCGGTCTTTTGCTGCCAACGCTGGGCGCCGGTCTTGGGTGCCAACACGGAGTTGGTCTTTGAGTGCCGGAGTGGATCCGGTCTTTTGCTGCTGACGCTGGGCGCCGGTCTTGGGTGCCAACGCGGAGTTGGTCTTTGAGTGCCGGAGCGGATCCGGTCTTTCCTGCCGATGACGGGCGCCGGTCTTGGGTGCCAACGCGGAGTTGGTCTTTGAGTGCCGGAGCGGATCCGGTCTTTTGCTAAACATACTCATTCAAAAATAAGAACATGTCTATTATTCATGCATCAAACAGATTCAAATTAATAACGATAGAATTCTATTGATAGTACCGTCGTAAATTGTCGGCATTCCAAGTTCGAGGGAGCAGCTTCTCGTCTAGCTCTTCGACTTTATACGCCCATGGTGGAGTACCTCTTTGACACGGTATGGTCCTTCCCATTTTGGTGCCAGCTTGCCCCCTTCCATCGGCTTTGATACTTTAGCTCTTCGTAGGACCAGGTCTCCTGGTCGGAATGTCTTAGGTCGCACCCGAGAGTTGTAGTGTTTGGCCACTCGCTGACGGAACGCTGCCATACGAAGTTGCGCTTGATCTCGCAATTCTTCCACCAAATCCAGATCAGCCCTTAGCTGGTTGGAGTTGCTTTCTTCGTGGTATAATTCCGTTCGGGGACTAGGAGCTCCTATTTCTACGGGGATGACCGCCTCGGTCCCAAAGACCAAGCTAAAAGGGGTTTCCCCTGTGGGTGCTCGCGGTGTCGTATGGTAGGCCCACAACACACGGGAAAGTTCTTCCACCCAGCGCCCTTTACAGCTATCTAGCCGAGCCCGGAGCCCTTGGAGGATGATGCGATTGGTCACCTCAGCTGCGCCGTTGGTTTGGGGATGCCCTACGGAGGTGAATCGGTGATGGATGCCCAGGCCCTCGCAGAATTCTTGGAAGGCCGTGTTATCAAACTGTCGGCCGTTGTCTGTAACCAGGGTGTGTGGTAACCCAAACCGACACACCACAGATTTCCAGAAGAAAGCCCTTACTTTGGCTTCCATGATTTTAGCAAGAGCTTCCGCTTCGATCCACTTAGTGAAATGATCGACGGCCACAACTAGAAACTTACGTTGTCCGGAGGCAGGAGGGAAAGGTCCCAGGATGTCCATGCCCCATTGTGCAAAGGGCCACGGTGCAGCCAGGGGGGTCAGCTGGGACGCCGGTTGATGTTGGACGTTGGCATGACGCTGGCAGCTGTCACATCTTTTGACGAGTTTAGGGGCGTCCTCTTTCATTGTCAACCAATAATACCCCTGACGTAGAGCTTTATATGCAAGGGCCCTGCCCCCCAGATGGCTTCCACATATCCCCTCGTGTATCTCTCGCAAAATATAGTTGGCGTCGGTGGGACCGACACACCTGAGGATAGGGTATGAGAATGACCTTCGGTAGAGCTTTCCTTCCATAAGGAAGAACTTCGGGGCTCATCTTTTAAGTTTCCTAGCTTCGGCAGGGTCTTCTGGGAGGATGCCATCAGTAAAGTATTGAACGTAGGCGTCCATCCAGGAGGGCTCCAGCTCCACCGGCAAAGTTTCTCTTGGTACCTCAATGCTTGGGACTTCTAAATGCTCCACATAAGCCTTTCCCAACATCCCGTCAACCGAGGCGGCGAGATGGGATAGGGCATCGGCTCTGGCATTCTCTTGTCAAGGAATGTAGCTGACGCTGAAGTGAGTGAATGGGGAAACCATTGAGTGCACCGCGTCTAAGTAGCGGGCCATGATGGGATCCTTTGCCTCGTACTCCTTTGTAATCTGGCCAGCAACCAGTTGGGAGTCGGTGAAGGCCCTAAGGCGTTTCACCCCAAGCTCTCGAGCCAACCTTACACCGGATAACAAAGCTTCATATTCCGCCTGATTGTTAGTAGCTGGAAAGAGGAAGCGAAGTGCACATTCAGTCACAACCCCGTCCGAGTTGGCCAAGATGAGGCCTGCTCTGCTCCCTTGAGAGTTAGATGCCCCATCCACGTGGAGAACCCACTCATCTTTGCTGGTTCCAAGGGGCTGAATGTTCGTAGGAGGTTCTTCAGGTGGCTCCATTCCCCAAGTACATTCAACCAAAAAATCTGCCAGAACTTGGGACTTCATAGCCGACCAGGGGCGAAAGATATATCGAACTCCCCCAGCTTGAGGGCCCACCTTGCCAGCCGGCCGGAAGTATCTGGACGAGCCAGAACCGCCTTCAGAGGCTGGTCTGTGATCACCGCGATCGGGTGGGCTTGGAAGTATGGCCGCAGTCGCTGGGCAGACACGATCAATGAGAAGACAATTTTCTCCATGTTTGAGTAGCGGGTCTCTGCATCATGAAGTACCTTACTCATATAATACACTGGCCTTTGTGTGCCGCTAGTGTCCATATGGACTAGCACGGAGCTAACAGCCTCGGGAGAGGCCGCAAGGTATAGAAGGAGCTCTTCTCCGCTCATCGGCTTGGATAATAGTGGTGGGGTAGATAAGAATGTCTTTAACCCTACGAACGCCTCTTGGCATTCTTTGGTCCACTCGAACTTGTTGATTCGGCGAAGCGCCTTGAAGAAAGGCAGACACCTTTCAGCAGACTTGGATAGGAAGCGGCTTAGGGCGGCTACTCTTCCTGTCAAGCGTTGTACTTCCTTCTTATTGGCAGGAGGCCTCATGTCCAAGATGGCTTGGACTTTGTCTGGGTTTGCTTCGATCCCCCTTCGGGTCACCATGAAACCCAAAAACTTCCCAGCGGTCACCCCGAATGCACATTTGCGAGGGTTTAGCTTCATCTGATACCGACGAAGCCTGTCGAATGTTTCTGCTAGGTCTGTGATGTGGTCACCGGCATGAACGCTTTTCGTCAGCATGTCATCCACGTATACTTCCATGTTACGTCCTATCTGACCTTCAAAGACCTTGTTCATCAACCTTTGGTAAGTAGCTCCCGCATTCTTTAACCCAAAAGGCATTACCCTGTAGCAATACAACCCCTTTTCGGTTATGAAGGAGGTAGCTTCTTCATCCACCGATTCATCCGGATCTGGTTGTATCCAGAGAAAGCATCCATGAAGCTGAGAACCTCATGGCCGGATGTAGCGTCCACCAGTTGATCGATTCGAGGCAGGGGGAAGCTGTCTTTGGGGCATGCCTTGTTTAGGTCGGTGAAATCTACGCACATTCTCCAACTTCCATTGGCCTTGCGGACCAGAACCACATTAGCCAACCACTCGGGATAGTGGACCTCCCGAATATGGCCTGCAGCCATTAACTTGCGGATCTCTTCGTCGATGGCTTTCTGCCTGTCCGGAGCGAAGTTTCTCTTTTTCTATCGGACAGGCCGACACCCCGGCTTGAGGTTAAGTTGGTGGGTGATTACTTCTTCAGGAACGCCCGGCATGTCTGAGGATGACCATGCAAAAACGTCCGTGTTGGCCCGCATGAAGGTGAGAAGTTGATGACGTACTTCCTCTGGGAGCGATGCCCCCAGCTGAACAGTTCTTGCTGGGTCATCACCCAAGGGGAGGGTTAGAAGGTGTTCTGCCGGCTCTCCCCTTCTTCCCAATTCCCTAGGATCGAGTGACTCAGAGGCTGTCGCTGATTCTGCGTTCAGCGGGCTGGGCGACAGATGGTAGCAAGGCGGAAGTGGGCTTTGCTCCCCCTTCATTTCTCCGATGCCTTCGTTGGTGGGAAACCTTACCAATAATCTCTTAGTGGAAATCACGGCATCCAGCAGATTCAGCCCCGGTCTTCCCAAGATGGCGTTATAAGCCAGCGGGACCCGGACCACCAAGAAGTTTATGACCACGGTGCTTTGGCATGGAGGAGTTCCAGCCGTGACCGGGAGAGCAATTTCACCTTCGACGCTCACTGAGTCTCCCGTGAAACCCATTAGCGGTGTGGCAACGGGTCGGAGTAGAGACCTTGATAAGTTCATCCGAACAAAAGCATCGTAACTCAAGACGTCCACAGAGCTCCCACTATCAATTAGAATTCTTTTTACAGGGTGTTTAGCTATAGTCATGGACACCACGATGCTGTCGTCATGTTTATTAACTACCCCATCTAGATCCTTTCTGAAGAAAGGTATTACAGAGTCTATTCCCTCTCGTGGTCTCTTCGAACCACCATCCGCTCCCCAAGAGATCATAGCTATGGTCTTTTCAGTTGGGGTATTGTCCATGCCAGCCGGGCGACCTGGGGGCACCGTGGAGCCCGTCGCGGGGAGATTGCCTCTTCGAACAAACTTGCCCAGGTGGCCTTGCTGAACCAGCTCCTCGATGGCCTTTTTTAGATGGCAGCAGTCTTCGGTGTCGTGGCCGTAGTCTCGGTGGTACCGGCAGTAAAACTCCTTGTTGCGGGGACCCCCGGACTTCAAGGGAGTCGGACGCTTGAAATATGGTTCTTCCTCAATCTCCAACAGGATGTGAGAGATGGGAGCCATGAGAGGAGTGAATTGCTCTTTAGGAACCAGCACCTACGGCCGGTGATCTGAGCGTCATGGAGGCTCGGGCTTTCGTGGTTGTGTACCAGCACGGTCAGAAGGCGGTGGTTTATTACCGGGGTTCTTATCAGCTTCTCTCCTGGAAGAATCTGCTTCGTTAGTACGGATGTACTTCTGTGCTCGGCTCAGAAGCTCGACGTAGGAGCGCGGAGGCTTCTTATCCAGGGAGTAAGCGAATCTGGACGGGCGAAGTCCTCTCTTCAGGGCCAAGGTGGCGACGGAGTCCTCTAGGTTGTATACTTCCAGCGCTGCTTCCTTAAATCGAGTGACGAAATCCTTTAAGGTCTCGCCACTCCTCTGCTGGATAGCAAAAAGGCTATCGGCAACTCGTGGGATCTTTCGACAGGCATCAAAATGAGCCAGGAAGGATCGTTCAAGTTGCCGAAACGAGTTGATGCTGCGGGGGGGGCAGCCGGGAGTACCATGCGCGCGCCGCCTTACGGAGCGTGGCCGGGAAGGCGACGCATAATAAGGAATCCGTCGCTCCCTGGACCTGCATGAGGACTTTGTAGCTTTCCAGATGGTCCAGGGGGTCCATCGTTCCATCATATGGATCCAATTGAGGGAGACGAAACCGGGGGGGGACAGGTTCCTCCATGATATGGCGAGAAAGCGGGGGGCGATGCTCATACTCCGCTGCATAGGGATCGGCGATCCGACGGCTGAGTTCGTCCAACCGCCGATGGTACTCGTCAAGCCTTTGCTCAGCCCGTCGGGTGATTCTCCAGGGAGTGTTACCTCGGGATGAGTCGGAAGAAGAAGATTGCCGGCGCAAAGAATGTGCCCGCTTGGCCTCCTTTTCTTCCGGTCGGTGGTGGGAACGGCCGGAGCAACGGGAGGGAGACCGTCGCCGCTTTGAGGTCCCTCGGGATGATTCGGAAGAAGAAGATCGCCGGCGCAACGAATGTGCCCGCCTGGACTCCTTTTCTTCCGGTCGGCGGTGGGAGTGACCGAGGCGACGGGAGGGAGACCGTCGTCGCTTCGAGGTCCCTTGGTGATGAGGTTCGGGGGGCGAACGATGAGAGACCTCAGGCGGGGTTCCTCCTTGGTGAGACTGAACTGTTCCTCGCACCCCTTCGCCTATCGCAGGGGGTTGAGTTACAGCAGCCACATGACGCTCTTGCAGCCCCCGGACCATCGTCGTCAGATCCTGGACCTGATGAGCTAGGACATCAAGTTGGTCGGGTTGGCTTGTCGGTGCGAGGGGTGGAGCATGGGGGTTGACCTCCGAATGCTCAACTCGCGGGATGTGCCCGGCTGCTTGGCTAGAGGAGGCCTCTTGCTCTCGCGTGGTCACCATCGCTTCCTTTGCAAAACTAGAGGGGTTCCAGGGAGAATTTTTGACCTGGCTGCCCCCCTTCCTGGCGCGCCAATCTGTTGCGGCCGAATCACGTATGATGAATGTCAGGCAGGCTGGAATCACCGGGTACGTAGAAAGGCCGCCGTCTTCCTCCAAGAGCCTGCAAAAAGTCCCGGACCGGTGGTTCCGGCGGGGACCCTCCGACGCCCAAGTTATTGAGTCGTCGAACAGGGATATGATGTTTGTAGAATTGTTGTCGAGGAAGTGCCAGAGAGAGAGAGAGAGAGAGTCCCCTTGCATGGAGCTCGGGTCCTCCTTTTATACCTGTTGGGGATCCGTATACCTTGGTCTGTTGGAACCGTCGGATCTGTTCTGTTGTGATGTTTCATCGAACGGTAAGTTGTTGGACTGTTGCTGGATAAGGGCCGCTTATAGCGGTAACTGCTGATCAGGCTAACACTGGCCCGTGATTTTGGTAAGTGAGGTATTCGGCAGCAGACCTTAGATCGCGGGGTCGGTTGCCTAAGACTAGTCCTTGTATGAAGGCCAACACTGGGGGTTGACGCCGGATGGCAGTGCTAGAGGCCGGAACTAGAGTCTCAGTATTGGGACTGATACTGAAGGCCGACACCCGTGACCAATGCTGGAGGTCGATGCTGGTGGCTGACGCTGGGGGCCGACGCTGGAGGTCGGCGCTGGTGGCCGACGCTGGATGTCTGGTGCCAACGCGTAGTTGGTCTTTGATGCCGACGCTGGGGGCCGACGCCGGGGTCGGCGCTGGGGGCCGACGCTGGAGGCCGGCGCTGGGGCCGGCTCTGAAGACCGACGCTGGAGGCCTTAGGTTTTGTTGTCACATCATTGCTTTCGAAAATCGTGCGGAAGATAATACTACCCCGGGGAAACGGCCAGCCGTATCAGATGCCCCCCCCCCCCGCCCCTGAGATTGGTGAGCGTCTACTTACCCGCAAAAGGGGTGTGAATATCCTCTAGGTGGCCAGTTTCCGCGTCATCATTTCGCCTTTGTTGGGATTAGGGAGGATTTCCCTCGGGCAGCGCTACGAAAAGGCGGACGGTATCATCGCGGTAAGGTTAGCGCCCCCTTTTACATTGATGGTCTTTTCAAACTTATCATATTGGCAGGTCATCGAAATGTCTCCCTACTGAAGACGGACGCGTGGTTGGATCGGACGGTTAGAGAGTGTTTCGAGATGGTGTAATGATGACAAATTGCCCTTATCTTCCTATCTTCCCCACTTCTTCTGCCATTGCCCCCTTTTGAGTCCGCCAGCGTTTATGTCTCTCGTTCATTCTCTCCGTGCTCTGTCCTTGGCTTGCGTTTTTCTTCTCAGGTTAGTTCCCATGGCTTCTTCTCCTTCTTGCTCCATTTCCGGTTCTTGGGGGGGTTCTCACCATCCTTCCCAGCCTTCTGAGTCCCAGTCCATCCAATGGTCCACCTCATCTTCTAACCATTCACCGGAGCCACGACCAGTCGATCGTCCCCCAACCGGGATTCGCCCAGCCGGCGGGGGAACTTCCGTCCGGACCTGGCCGGTGGTTGCCGGCCCTTCTAGGGTTACCAAGGAGTCCCCCGAAGGGACTGCGTCCTCCATGTCTGCCCAGGACATAGCCAACTTAAGGGCCAGGTATGGCTTCCCTCCAGACCTTCATCTGTTCGTTCCTACCCCTAACGACAGGGCAACCTCTTCCCGTCCCGGAAGGGTTGCCTTGTACGGGGCCTTTTTTAAGGCTGGGCTCCGGTTACCGATCCATCCCTTCATTCTTAATCTTCTGGATCGGTACTCCTTGACCCCGTCCCAACTAGTTCCCAACTCCTTCCGAACTATTGTTGGTTTTTTAGTACTCTGCCATCTGCAGGGTATAGAGGCTAGCATTTCTTTGTTCCGCAGCTTCTATACCCTTCGCAAACAGTCGGGATGGTGGTCTTTCACTTCTAGATCCAATAGGATTCTTAGGCTGTGCCTTCCTTCCTCCGTTAAAGGGTGGAAGGACAAGTTTTTCTTCGCAGACATCAGCGGGGTTCGTGGAAGCTGGGGGATACCCAATATCGACGCCAATAGGGACTCCTCCATCCTTCCACGAGAGCGGATGGCGTTTGGGCAGCTCCTGACCGCCAATATTCCTAAGTGTAATAAGCTGATAGCCTAGGAGAATCTTCACCGTGCCGGTCTAATTCCCTCGAGGGGTGAGCACTAGACTACTCACCTCTCTTCCCTGTTCTTCTTTCTTTTTTTTTTTTTTTTAACAATCTCTTGCTTGTGTAGGGATGGCGCCGACTTTGCATAAGCTTAAACAGGTGGCCGCCAAGAAGAGGAAGGCCGCGGGGACTGCGTCCCCCGCCGAAGGAAGGGCTGCTGCCAAAGTTCCCAGGAGGGCCGACGCTGGGAGGGTTGGCGCTAGAGAGACCGACGCTGGGGTGGCCGACACCGGAGGGGCTACAGTTGTGAAGCCCCTACGTGCCAAGGTCTTGAAGAAGGGCGGCCCTAAAAGGGCCGACACTAAGGGGGCCGACGCTCAGGAGGCCAAGACAGTGGGGTCCTTGCGCATAGGCGAGGCGGCTCAACCCCAAGCCGAAGCACCCGTTACGGAAGACGCGGCGAAGGCTGGGGCCGGCAAGGAGGTGGAGCAAGGTCCGCCGGTGGGAGAATCTCCAGCTCCAGCTCCTCCAATTATTTTACTTGACTTATCTCCTGATGGGAAGACGCCGTCTCCCACGCCTAAAGAGATGGATAAAGCTCCGGCGGCAACAGCGGCAACTCCAGTCGCTGCCCTGCCCCCTACGGGGGCGACAGCTGAAGCGCCTCTGCCTGCTAAAGAGCCGGAGGCGGCAGGCTCCGAGGCGGAATCAGCCTCCGTAGGTCCGACGCCCAGGGAAGGGAGGGGTATCGATCCCTCCTTCCGGTCACTGCTGGCAAACCATAGCCGCTGGGCTACACGGGTCATAGAAGAAGCTTCAGTGGCGGAGGTGCAAGAATACCTCCGAGGTCAAGGATGTGTTACTTTCTTTCGTGAAGCCTCGGTGGCGCACCTCTGGGTGAGTTTTTGTGCTATTATTGTCCTTTTCCTTTCCCCCCTTTTTCATTCTTTATATATGGGCATTTTTTCCAGGCCTTGAATTCCCTCATCGCCCTTAAAGATCTTTGGACTCTGAGCGACACCGCCATTGAACAAGCACGGGAGGAGATGGTCTCCCTTCAAGTCAAAGCAGAAAAGGCGGTGATGGCCCTAGAGGACACTCGGAGCACCTTGAAGGGTGAGATCGAGGTTACTCGGCTTAGGGCTGAAAAGGCCGAATACGCGCTGGAGGTTGCCCAGCGTCGTGCCGCCAATGAGCTAGACAATGCTCAAGTGGCGGAAGAGAAACAAAGAGTGGCAGAGGAGAAACAGAGAGTGGCGGAGGAGAATTTGAGGGCGACATAACAGGAGGTATGTGCTTTAAAGACTCAACTGAGTTCTGCCTCCGCCAAGACCAATGCGGCCAAGGAAGCCACCCGCCAATATGTAACTAAAATCGCGGATCTGGAGGCGACAGTGGCGGAGGCCCAGAGGAGGGCCATTAAGGCGGAAAAGAAAGGGGCTGATGCCATAGAGGATTATAAGAAATCCGAAGCCTTTGATAACGAGGTAGCCGAGTCAGCGGCGCTAGCTTATGACGCCGGCTTCCAAGATTGTAAAAATAAAATCCAGGAGCTTTACGACCTGGAGGATATTGAGGAGCTGAAGCCCGACGACGTCCCCGAGGATGACGCCCCACCTTCAGAGGGTCATTAACAGCTTTTAGTTTCTCTTTGTACTGATTGTGCCTGACCTGAGTCAGCAATTTTGTAACCTTTACTGTCAATAAATATTTTTAATCTATTTCGCTTCTTCGATTGTGATCAACTTCAGTTGTCCGAACTGCCACGAACTGCCAGTCGATGGGATTATGTTCAGTAGGTTACGCTAGATAGGACCGCGAGTCGTGACGCTGTCCAGGCGTCGACAAGGCCGATGTTCAGTGGTAACGCGGATGTTAGTTGCTATTACAAACGTGCGGTACTGGTCCCCGGTCCCAACACATAGTTGGTCTTCACGGCCAACGCTAAGCGCCGGTCTCGGGTGCCAACGCACAGTTGGGTCTTTGTTGCCAACGCTGGGTGCCAGTCTTGGGTGCCAACGCGGAGTTGGTCTTTGTTGCCGACAGTGGGTGCCGGTCTTTTGCTGCCGACGCTGGGCGCCGGTCTTGGGTGCCAATGCGGAGTTGGTCTTTGAGTGCCGGAGCGGATCCGGTCTTTTGCTGCCGACGCTGGGCGCCGGTCTTGGGTGCCAACGCGGAGTTGGTCTTTGAGTGCCGGAGCGGATCCGGTCTTTTGCTGCCGACGCTGGGCGCCGGTCTTGGGTGCCAACGCGGAGCTGGTCTTTGAGTGCCGGAGCAGATCCGGTCTTTTGCTGCCGACGCTGGGCGCCGGTCTTGGGTGCCAACGCGGAGCTGGTCTTTGAGTGCCGGAGCGGATCCGGTCTTTTGCTGCCGACGCTGGGCGCCGGTCTTGGGTGCCAACGCGGAGTTGGTCTTTGAGTGCCGGAGCGGATCCGGTCTTTTACTGCCGATGCTGGGCGCCGGTCTTGGGTGCCAACGCGGAGTTGGTCTTTGAGTGCCGGAGCGGATCCGGTCTTTTGCTGCCGACGCTGGGCGCCGGTCTTGGGTGCCAATCCGCGGAGTTGGTCTTTGAGTGCCAGAGCGGATCCGGTCTTTGCTGCCGACGCTGGGCGCCAGTCTTGGGTGCCAACGCGGAGTTGGTCTTTGAGTGCCGGAGCGGATCCAGTCTTTTGCTAAACATACTCATTCGAAAATAAGAACATGTCTATTATTCATGCATCAAACAGATTCAAATTAATAACGATAGAATTCTATTGATAGTACCATCGTAAATTGTCGGCATTCCAAGTTTGAGGGAGCAGCTTCCCGTCTAACTCTTCGACTTTATACGCCCCATGGTGGAGTACCTCTTTGACACGGTATGGTCCTTCCCATTTTGGTGCCAGCTTGCCCCCTTCCGTCGGCTTTGATACTTCAGCTCTTCGTAGGACCAGGTCTCCTGGCCGGAATATCTTGGGTCGCACCCGAGAGTTGTAGTGTTTGGCCACTCGCTGACGGAACGCTGCCATACGAAGTTGCGCTTGATCTCGCAATTCTTTCACCAAATCCAGATCAGCCCTTAGCTGGTTGGAGTTGCTTTCTTCGTGGTATAATTCCGTCCGGGGACTAGGAGCTCCTATTTCTATGGAGATGACCGCCTCGGTCCCAAAGACCAAGCTAAAAGGGGTTTCCCCTGTGGGTGCTCGCGGTGTCGTATGGTAGGCCCACAACATACTGGAAAGTTCTTCCACCCAGCGCCCTTTACAACTATCTAGCCGAGCCCGGAGCCCTTGGAAGATGTTGCGATTGGTCACCTCAGCTGCGCCGTTGGTTTGGGGATGCCCTACGGAGGTGAATCGGTGACGGATGCCCAGGCCCTCGCAGAATTCTCGGAAGGCCGTGTTATCAAACTGTCGGCCGTTGTCTGTAACCAGGGTGTGTGGTAACCCAAACCGACACACCATAGATTTCCAGAAGAAAGACCTTACTTTGGCTTCCGTGATTTTAGCAAGAGCTTCCGCTTCGATCCACTTAGTGAAATGATCGACGGCCACAACTAGGAACTTACGTTGTCCGGAGGCAGGAGGGAAAGGTCCCAGGATGTCCATGCCCCATTGTGCAAAGGGCCACGGTGCAGCCAGGGGGGTCAGCTGGGACGCCGGTTGATGTTGGACGTTGGCATGACGTTGGCAGCTGTCACATCTTTTGACGAGTTCAGAGGCGTCCTCTTTCATTGTCAACCAATAATACCCCTGACGTAGAGCTTTATATGCAAGGGCCCTGCCCCCCAGATGGCTTCCACATATCCCCTCGTGTATCTCTCACAAAATATAGTTGGTGTCGGTGGGACCGACACACCTGAGGATAGGGTATGAGAATGACCTTCGGTAGAGCTTTCCTTCCATAAGGAAGAACTTCGGGCTCATCTTTTAAGTTTCCTAGCTTCGGCAGGGTCTTCTGGGAGGATGCCATCAGTAAAGTATTGAACGTAGGCGTCCATCCAGGAGGGCTCCAGCTCCACCGGCAAAGTTTCTCTTGGTACCTCAATGCTTGGGACTTCTAAATGCTCCACATAAGCCTTTCCCAACATCCCGTCAACCGAGGCGGCGAGATGGGATAGGGCATCGGCTCTGGCATTCTCTTGTCGAGGAATGTAGCTGACACTGAAGTGAGTGAATGGGGAAACCATTGAGTGCACCGCGTCTAAGTAGCGGGCCATGATGGGATCCTTTTCCTCGTACTCCTTTGTAATCTGGCCAGCAACCAGTTGGGAGTCGGTGAAGGCCCTAAGGCATTTCACCCCAAGCTCTCGAGCCAACCTTACATCGGATAACAAAGCTTCATATTCCGCCTGATTGTTAGTAGCTGGAAAGAGGAAGCGAAGTGCACATTCAGTCACAACCCCGTCCGAGTTGGCCAAGATGAGGCCTGCTCCGCTCCCTTGAGAGTTAGATGCCCCATCCACGTAGAGAACCCACTCATCTTCGCTGGTTCCAAGGGGCTGAATGTCCGTAGGAGGTTCTTCAGGTGGCTCCATTCCCCAAGTACATTCAACCAAAAAATCTGCCAGAACTTGGGACTTCATAGCCGACCGGGGGCGAAAAGATATATCGAACTCCCCCAGCTTGAGGGCCCACCTTGCCAGCCGGCCGGAAGTATCTGGACGAGCCAGAACCGCCTTCAGAGGCTGGTCTGTGATCACCACGATCGGGTGGGCTTGGAAGTATGGCCGCAGTCGCTGGGCAGACACGATCAATGAGAAGACAATTTTCTCCATGTTTGAGTAGCGGGTCTCTGCATCATGAAGTACCTTACTCGTATAATACACTGGCCTTTGTGTGCCGCTAGTGTCCATACGGACTAGCACGGAGCTAACAGCCTCGGGAGAGGCCGCAAGGTATAGAAGGAGCTCTTCTCCGCTCATCGGCTTGGATAACAGTGGTGGGGTAGATAAGAATGTCTTTAACCCTTCGAACGCCTCTTGGCATTCTTTGGTCCACTCGAACTCGTTGATTCGGCGAAGCGCCTTGAAGAAAGGCAGACACCTTTCAGCAGACTTGGATAGAAAGCGGCTTAGGGCGGCTACTCTTCCTATCAAGCATTGTACTTCCTTCTTATTGGCAGGAGGCCTCATGTCCAAGATGGCTTGGACTTTGTCTGGGTTTGCTTCGATCCCCCTCCGGGTCACCATGAAACCCAAAAACTTCCCAGCGGTCACCCCGAATGCACATTTGCGTGGGTTTAGCTTCATCTGATACCGACGAAGCCTGTCGAATGTTTCTGCTAGGTCTGCGATGTGGTCACCGGCATGAACGCTTTTTGTCAGCATGTCATCCACGTATACTTCCATGTTACGTCCTATCTGACCTTCAAAGACCTTGTTCATCAACCTTTGGTAAGTAGCTCCCGCATTCTTTAACCCAAAAGGCATTACCCTGTAGCAATACAACCCCTTTTCGGTTATGAAGGAGGTAGCTTCTTCATCCACCGGGTTCATTCGGATCTGGTTGTATCCAGAGAAAGCATCCATGAATCTGAGAACCTCATGGCCGGATGTAGCGTCCACCAGTTGATCGATTCGAGGCAGGGGGAAGCTGTCTTTGGGGCATGCCTTGTTTAGGTCGGTGAAGTCTACGCACATTCTCCAACTTCCATTGGCCTTGCGGACCAGAACCACATTAGCCAACCACTCGGGATAGTGGACCTCCCGAATATGGCCTGCAGCCATTAACTTGCGGATCTCTTCGTCGATGGCTTTCTGCCTGTCCGGAGCGAAGTTTCTCTTTTTCTGTCGGACAGGACGACACCCCGGCTTGAGGTTAAGTTGGTGGGTGATTACTTCTTCAGGAACGCCCGGCATGTCTGAGGATGACCATGCAAAAACGTCCGTGTTGGCCCGCAGGAAGGTGAGAAGTTGATGACGTACTTCCTCTGGGAGCGATGCCCCCAGCTAAACAGTTCTTGCTGGGTCATCACCCAAGGGGAGGGTTAGAAGGTGTTCTGCCGGCTCTCCCCTTCTTCCCAATTCCCTAGGATCGAGTGACTCAGAGGCTGTCGCTGATTCTGCGTTCAGCGGGCTGGGCGACAGATGGTAGCAAGGTGGAAGTGGGCTTTGCTCCCCCTTCATTTCTCCGATGCCTTCGTTGGTGGGAAACCTTACCAATAATCTCTTAGTGGAAATCACGGCATCCAGCAGATTCAGCCCCGGTCTTCCCAAGATGGCGTTATAAGCCAGCGGGACCCGGACCACCAAGAAGTTTATGACCATGGTGCTTTGGCATGGAGGAGTTCCAGCCGTGACCGGGAGAGCAATTTCACCTTCGACGCTCACTGAGTCTCCCGTGAAACCCATTAGCGAAACCCATTAGCGGTGTGGCAACGGGTCGGAGTAGAGACCTTGATAAGTTCATCCGAACAAAAGCATCGTAACTCAAGACGTCCACAGAGCTCCCACTATCAATTAGAATTCTTTTTACAGGGTGTTTAGCTATAGTCATGGACACCACAACGCTGTCGTCATGTTTATTAACTACCCCATCTAGATCCTTTCCGAAGAAAGGTATTACAGAGTCTATTCCCTCTCGTGGTCTCTTCGAACCACCATCCGCTCCCCAAGAGATCATAGCTATGGTCTTTTCAGTTGGGGTATTGTCCACACCAGCCGGGCGACCTGGGGGCACCGTGGAGCCCGTCGCGGGGAGATTGCCTCTTCGAACAAACTTGCCCAGGTGGCCTTGCTGAACCAGCTCCTCGATGGCCTTTTTTAGATGGCGGCAGTCTTCGGTGTCGTGGCCGTAGTCTCGGTGGTACCGGCAGTAAAACTCCTTGTTGCGGGGACCCCCGGACTTCAAGGGAGTCGGACGCTTGAAATATGGTTCTTCCTCAATCTCCAGCAGGATGTGAGAGATGGGAGCCATGAGAGGAGTGAATTGCTCTTTAGGAACCAGCGCCTGCGGCCGGCGATCTGAGCGTCGTGGAGGCTCGGGCTTTCGTGGTTGTGTACCAGCACGGTCAGAAGGCGGTGGTTTATTACCGGGGTTCTTATCAGCTTTTCTCCTGGAAGAATCTGCTTCGTCAGCACGGATGTACTTCTGTGCTCGGCTCAGAAGCTCGGCGTAGGAGCGCGGAGGCTTCTTATCCAGGGAGTAAGCGAATCTGGACGGGCGATGTCCTCTCTTCAGGGCCAAGGTGGCGACGGAGTCCTCCAGGTTGTATACTTCCAGCGCTGCTTCCTTAAATCGAGCGACGAAATCCTTTAAGGTCTCGCCACTCCTCTGCTGGACAGCAAAAAGCTATCGGCAACTCGTGGGATCTTTCGACAGGCATCAAAATGAGCCAGGAAGGATCGTTCAAGTTGCCGAAACGAGTTGATGCTGCGGGGGGGCAGCCGGGAGTACCATGCGCGCGCCGCCTTACGGAGCGTGGCCGGGAAGGCGACGCATAATAAGGAATCCGTCGCTCCCTGGACCTGCATGAGGACTTTGTAGCTTTCCAGATGGTCCAGGGGGTCCGTCGTTCCATCATATGGATCCAATTGAGGGAGACGAAATCGGGGGGGGGACAGGTTCCTCCATGATATGGCGAGAAAGCGGGGGCGATGCTCATACTCCGCTGCATAGGGATCGGCGATCCGACGGCTGAGTTCGTCCAACCGCCGATGGTACTCGTCAAGCCTTTGCTCAGCCCGTCGGGTGATTCTCCGGGGAGTGTTACCTCGGGATGAGTCGGAAGAAGAAGATTGCCGGCGCAAAGAATGTGCCCGCTTGGCCTCCTTTTCTTCTGGTCGGTGGTGGGAACGGCCGGAGCGACGGGAGGGAGACCGTCGCCGCTTTGAGGTCCCTCGGGATGATTCGGAAGAAGAAGATCGCCGGCGCAATGAATGTGCCCGCCTGGACTCCTTTTCTTCCGGTCGGCGATGGGAGTGACCGAGGCGACGGGAGGGAGACCGTCGTCGCTTCGAGGTCCCTTGGTGATGAGGTTCGGGGGGCGAACGATGAGAGACCTCAGGCGGGGTTCCTCCTTGGTGAGACTGAACTGTTCCTCGCACCCTTTCGCCCATCGCAGGGGGTTGAGTTACAGCAGCCACATGACGCTCTTGCAGCCCCCGGACCATCGTCGTCAGATCCTGGACCTGATGAGCTAGGACATCAAGTCGGTCGGGTTGGCTTGTCGGTGCGAGGGGTGGAGCATGGGGGTTGACCTCCGAATGCTCAACTCGCGGGATGTGCCCTGCTGCTTGGCTGGAGGAGGCCTCTTGCGCTCGCGTGGTCACCATCGCTTCCTTTGCAAAACTGGAGGGGTTCAGGGAGAATTTTTGACCTGGCTGCCCCCCTTCCTGGCGCGCCAATCTGTTGCGGCCGAATCACGTATGATGAACGTCGGGCAGGCTGGAATCACCGGGTGCGTAGAAAGGCCGCTGTCTTCCTCCAAGAGCCTGCAAAAAGTCCGGACCGGTGGTTCCGGCGGGGACCCTCCGACGCCCAAGTTAGTGAGTCGTCGAACAGGGATATGATGTTTGTAGAATTGTTGTCGAGGAAGTGCCAGAGAGAGAGAGAGAGAGAGTCCCCTTGCATGGAGCTCGGGTCCTCCTTTTATACCTGTTGGGGATTCGTATACCTTGGTCTGTTGGAACCGTCGGATCTGTTCCGTTGTGATGTTTCATCGAACGGTAAGTTGTTGGACTGTTGCTGGATAAGGGCCGCTTATAGCGGTAACTGCTGATCAGGCTAACACTGGCCCGTGATTTTGGTAAGTGAGGTATTCGGCAGCAGACCTTAGATCGCGGGGTCGGTTGCCTAAGACTAGTCCTTGTATGAAGGCCAACACTGGGGGTTGACGCCGGATGGCAGTGCTAGAGGCCGGAACCAGAGTCTCAGTATTGGGACTGATACTGAAGGCCGACACCCGTGACCAATGCTGGAGGTCGATGCTGGTGGCTGACGCTGGGGGCCGACGCTGGAGGCCAGTGCTGGTGGCCGACGCTGGATGTCTGGTGCCAACGCGTAGTTGGTCTTTGATGCTGACGCTGGGGGCCGACGCTGGGGGCCGACGCCGGGATCGGCGCTGGGGGCCGATGCTGGAGGCCGGCGCTGGGACCGGCTCTGAAGACCGACGCTGGAGGCCTTGGGTTTTGTTGTCACATCATTGCTTTCGAAATCGTGCGAAAGATAATACTACCCCGGGGAAACGGTCAGCCGTATCATCTAGTACTGCAAGGACAGTATGGCAGCATGTTTTTGCTGGGGTTATAAAGTCATTTCATTTCTTTGAAATTCAGCGCCACTGTTGGCCGAAGGGTTTCTCAGTGGATTTTAGAACGATTCAAATTAATTGAAATTTTCTTGCGGTGCTTATGCTTGCATGGATGAATTGATCGATGTTTGCCAATGTGGTATTTTATGGCAAGGCAGTGGATTAGACTGCTATAATTTGTTTGCCAATCATTTGGAGACCCCTCTATCACAGGTCTTTCTTGGATAATTTTGAAAAAGCACTGAATTTGGACTGGTGCACAGGTTTTTGTTATGGCCCAGATAGTTAAATAAAATTTGTTCCAGCTTGACTCCTAGCTAGTCATTCGACTAGATTAACGTTAACTTAGAGGAGGAGTAACGGTCATGACTTAGTTTGGAGTTGATGGTTACAATTGCTGAAACTTCCAAGAAGCAGCGGCCGTGACCTAGTTTAGAGTTGATGGTTACAATTGCTGAAACTTCTAAGAAGCCATGACCTAGCTTAGCGTCGATGGTTACAATTGCTGAAACTTCTAAGAAGCCATGACCTAGCTTAGCGTCGATGGTTACAATTGCTCAAACCTGTAGGTAGCGACGTCGTCGAGGAAGAAAAAGTCTGCTCTGTTTGATCCGCACGTAGAACGACACATCTTGGAACAAGACATAGCCCATCAGTGTGATGATGTTAAAAAATAATAATAATAAAAAAAGTATCCGTTGTATTCAAGACGCGTACGTAAATAATAAACCCTACCATCTGTTCTATCCTGTCCTGGTGGCCCTCGAATTCAAAATTTTCAAATAATTCTAAGCTGGAGTATTGCCACGGTGGTAGCAGGATCCGCGTGTCCTTGATCATCGCATCCTTGTCTTGAGGAACCCATGTGTACGGTTGAGTCTACGTTTCTCCGACGCAGTCAGACGAGGAGGTCACTGGCACGGGTTTGACCAGATCTGCGAGCGAACCCAACCACGGCAGCAGCAGCCGCAAAATAATGCAACTCCTTCTCTATTTCTTGCATCTTCTCAAGAAGGTATCGTCTTATCGGTGGAATGGTTAACGTTATCTGTATTTTTGTCTCTGGTCCGCGGTCTCTCTCTTGCGTGCAAATTTTGCGTTGGGACTTCTAGTTTTCAACACGGATTGCCCAACCCGACCCCCCAGAACTCACCAACTCGCCGGCAGGTGACCAGGTTCTCCCTCTTCTAAAGGCCATATTTACTTCTAAATCTTCTTGTTCTTCTTCTTATTATTATTTTTTTAACGGGACAAATTGCAGAGGCGGGCAGGGGAGGCGGAGAGAGAGATGGCGAATTGGGAGCTCAAGCACTGCTGCGATCACGATCAGGTCGTCTTCATCGCGACCATCGGCGTCTTCACCGTCGTCATCCTCGCCGTATGTCTCCCTTCCATCTCCCCTCCTCTCTCGATCCCAATCTCTCAATCTATTGGTTCTTTTTCCCTCTTTGGGCGAGGCAGCCAGACTCTATTTAGCCCCTTTTCCTTGGTTAAGCCTAATTAGATTTTATCAAAGTTCCTCCATTTTTTCTAAATTAGAAACCTATAAAGTTTGTTCAGTTTTGAAACAAGATGTCCAATTCTGGTTGGCTGTGACAAAACAAAGTTCCCCTTCTGATTGGATCTGGCTTTAAGATGCCACGATGGCATCTTCTGTTATGCTGTTTGCTTGTTGCACTGTTTAAAGTCATACCTTTTTGTGCTGACATTGTGGTGTTGGGTATCCTATATATCATCTGTTTTGAAATATTTTGTAGTTGTGGAGGACGATATTGCTGACCCCTTTCAAGCTCATCACAGTGTTTCTCCACGAGACCAGCCATGCTATTGCTTGCAAACTAACATGTGGGCAGGTAAGAAGTACGATTGCCATTGAAGCATTTCTGATGCACAAACATGTAAACCTTAGTTTGTATCGATTTTTATTGGATCTAGAATGAGTAGCTTGATTGTTTTGCTTTGGAATTCTTTTTTTGTATATTTATGTGAGATTTAGTTGTTCTTGGTTGTTTATATCTGAAGCATGCATTGGCTCTTACTATGTTAGAGCAATCTCGAACACATTGTATCATGTTTCACTTAATTTGAGGAAGTCTCTCTTTCTTGATTTAGAAGCCTACCGGGCCTCATCAAACTAACGTTGACTGTCACATAGAAAAGTTTGCCTAAACAAAGTGATCCTGAATTGCAAATATCTAACTGCAAAATAAAGTGCTTTATTTTTTTTTTTTTTGGGAACCAGCATGTTTACTGAATATATATCGCAACATTCTTCTTGATTGTTTTCATGAAATATTTCCTAGAAATTGATGACGCTTGTTTGGTTTCAAGACGCTATCAAATTTCAGGGTCTAATGATTGTCTTGCAGTAATTTTCTTTGAATTTATTCCCTCCCTCAGCGAAGTGAATATGAAATGTTTTGATTGTGTTCATGCAACTGATGTTGTGCATCCATTTAAGCATCCTAGCATCAATATGTGGTATTTTGATGGATGCTGACCCATGCCCCACTTGTCATTTTGCATATATGATGCCTACGAGGCCATTTCAAGAGCCTACTTATGGTTTTAATCTTTAATACAGGTGGAGGGCATGCAAGTCCATGCTAATGAGGGTGGGGTCACACAAACCCGTGGTGGCATCTACTGGATTATTTTGCCTGCTGGGTGTAATGCATTTTTTCTTCTTAAATTGTTAACTCTAATATTATGTTTCTAGTTTCAGTTGCAATAGTCCATGATAAGAAGCTGTGGAAACGCAGTTGTCAGAACTCTAATGTAGACCTTGTTTAATGCGACATACTATATCAATATCTTATTGGTTCTCAATGGCCCTTTTTAATAAAATATTCTGCTCTTTACCATCCAGATCTGGGATCATCATTTTGGGGAATGGTCTTCATACTTGCATCTACAAACCTTACAACTACAAGAATTGCAGCGGGCTGCTTTATTGTTGCACTGCTTATTGTCCTCTTTGTTGCTAAAAATGTAAGCAGCTGACCCAACCAAAATCAAGTGCATGTTAAATTTCATTTTTCCCACTCCTTATCCACTTCTTTGTTAGAGTCTTTGATAGAAAGGTATTCTGTTAGTTTCTTTTCCCCCTCAACATTCATCTTCTGTGTGTATATCTGATAATACTATTGTGGATCATGCAGTGGACGCTTCGAGGACTGTGCATAGGTCTGTATGAATGATAATTATACTTTAACTAAAACTCATCTGCCAGCATTCAAGATCTGCACTAAATTGACATATGGTTATTTAATTGTCCAGGCTTCATCATATTTCTTGCCATCGTTTGGCTTTTGCAAGAAACTACAAAGGTCCACATTCTTCGCTATGTCATTTTGTTCATAGGTGGGAACCTATCCACTTGCAACTGTCTTTTATTTTCTTATTTTTCTGTGATCATTCATTGGATGTGACTTGTAACCTTCTGGGAGAAAATTATCTGTGCTTCTTTGCAAACTGCAGGTGTGATGAACAGCTTATTTTCAGTTTATGGTAAGCATGATCATAATACAGATTTTATTTAACTAAATTGTTCTGGAAAAGGCAACCAATCATCATATACTTTTGATATAGTATTTATAAATCACCAAAATCAATCCTGTGAAAAATATTTCCTGTTACAGATATATATGATGATTTAATATCCCGAAGAGTCAACTCAAGTGATGCTGAGAAGTTTGCTGAGATTTGCCCTTGCCCTTGTAATGGTGTTGCATGGGGAGTTATTTGGTGAGATTCTGTTTCTGAAAAAGAAATAGTTTATGAAATGACTTCTTTGGTTACATACATGAAGAAATCTTTCATTATTGTCATGTACGATATTTTTAGTTCTGTGAAATAATTATTGTTGATTTTCCTTGCAGGGGTCTAATATCATTTGTGTTTCTTTGCGGATCCATTTACCTTGGTCTTGTTATTTTGTCTTAAGGTATTAATTACTTTCTATGTTTATTGGTTTCAGTAAGATCTTAGCTTTAGCATTTTGCATCACTTGTAAAGGGAAGCTAAAAGAGGAGGAACCGGTATTATGATGAGAACCTGATTAGGATTTAGGTGCTTATAGTATCCGGTTCTCTTGATATGTGTTTTGGCTGTTGCAAGAGAGGTGAATGAATTATGTAATACTAGTTTACCTAATATTTGTTTGCGTGTCATGTTAGCATTTATGAATTTTATGAAATATGTGATGAAAAGAAGGGGATAAATCTGTGTTCTGGATTTTAATGAATGGTTCTAATCTACATATGAAAGAAAAACAGAATGTTGTACATTGAATGACAACAAACTGAAAAATGATTATAATGTCATTTAATTTTAGTTGGCATCCATTACAGCATCTGGAATACCTACAACCTTGAGCATCGAGGAAGACTGCTGTCTCTTTTTCCTGTTCGAATTTGAAAGAATTTTGAGAGTGCAGTTTTTTCTTGCTTCAACAATAAGATTAATTGTGAAAAAGTTTACATTACTCTCAGCTTCCTTTTGCCAATGACGTACAGCTTATTACTGTTCTTGGCTCTCCCGGGAAGACAGAAAGGAACTAGTGAGCATCAATCAATCCCGGGATAGAAAGAAAAGGGTAAAATAGAATGTTATTAAGTTGAAAAACAGTGTTCTTGCATATGATAGATGATGCACAAAACCTGCTTGATTAATATGTTTCCTGTAATGGAAACTGTATTCAATATACTGGTCTGTAGTTCTCTCTTTTTTTCCATACTGTTCTAATTTTTGATTATGCACTGACAGAGCGTTAAACTGGAAGATTGCAGTAAAAAATCATTGTGACTATCTTCTAAGCAGTGACTTGGAAATTTAACCAATGAACATTGATCAATCACAAGAAGGAAAAGGAAGAAAAGAAACCCACTGAGTTGGAAAATAACGTTGTCACATATGATGGGCTATGCATTGAACACCTTAATGGGAAACAAAATTAAACATGTCAAGTCCATGGTCTTACTGGACTTCTCTTGTTCTAAATTTTGACATGCACTTATGGAGCATTAAACGTGAAAATAGTAGTAAAAAATCAATGTATCTCTTAAGCAGTGATTTATGAGTTCACCTACACTATGATCATGTTATAATATTATCTTGTATATAAATTATATTGTGTATAAGTGTTTTTTTTTTTTTTTTTGTATTTTAAGTGCTTGGTTCTTTGCCTGCATCCCTTGTAACTCTCCTGCATCATAATAGTATGTTACTATAAGTGGAGAGTTATAGCTCAATGTAATTAAATTATGGGGTTTCACCCCTTATAGCTGATTATTGTATACCAACCCTTGTCCTAATTACACGTTATCAGAGATCAAAGGAATCCTGGGTTCTTAAAACCAACTTTAAAAATTTATTGTGCATGGATGAGTCATTCACTGTCCATTGCTTTTATTCAATTTCAGTGATGTGATGCCTCTTCATGTTGCTTCCCTCTCCAACCAATTTAGCTGGGTCCTAGAGTCTAGCAGGATATTGCTTGCTGGTAGCATGAATTGTCCAATTTGGTCATAGCCGTTGTTTTTCAATTCCTTGTTCATGAGAGTTTAATGTTGCCATAATATCGATCCCCTTGCTTCATCATCCACTGGATTTAATGGGGCTTCTGAAATCAGAAAGAAGTAACTGGAAGCCCTTATAGTTACATCTTCGCATCCAATTTTTGATTTGTCAAGTATCTTCAGGGAAGGATTGCATCTACTGTGCTAGCCTTCCATGATAGTGCCTAGCTTATTACCTAATGTTTTGGAAGAGCCATATGCTCAGTTACAAGCCGAGGTATCATCAAATTCCACTTGATTTAGACCTAATCTCCCTCTCATTTTGTTATCTTCACATACTCATTTTGGAGAATCTCATTAGTTCCATTAGTATTTTGTTACTTCTTGGAGGCCATTATGGTGTTATTATTGCTGATTTGAGCCCATATGGGCACTTAGTGTCTTTTGTCTCGTTTTGGAGCCATGCCAGTATTGCACCATGGAATTGCACAATCTGCACCTGAACCTTTTTTTTCTTCTTGGTTCCGATGTCTTTCCATCATATAAAGGACTACTCTTGCTCCTTGTTTTCTTGTTCATCTCTGGTTGCACAATCACCACAACATTGGCTAACCGAAGTTTCCCTTGAACTGTTAAGCAAAGTAAAAATGTTTTTTTTTTTTATTTTTATTTTTAACCCACTCTTTATATATTTAACCTTTTCGATTCTTTGAGTTCTTGATATGCTCCTTGTTCTCATTTTTGGCCCTTTGAGTTCTCTAGGTACCTTGTTATATTGGTGTGCCTAAATAACTCTCAGCCCAGATGGAATTATTTTGTTTCTTCAGTTTATTGATCCTCTGCCAACTTGTTATCCTCTAGTGCTTGAATTTGCCCGTTGCCATCTAGGGTCATAAGTAGTATCTAATAACTTATTAGATTTGTATCTAAAGTTGGACAATAAGCTTATTAAGGCTTGAAACCTGCATGCAGGATCCAATATCTTTTGGGTTGGGCATGAGTTTGGTTGGTTTTGAAATAATAACCAGCATATGCGTTCGATATGTATCTTGCGTGCTATATTGCATATCGTGCATGCATCGGCATATTGCATTTTTCTTTGTTATACTTTATAACAATAACCAGCATGCCTTTTCCTAATGTATTGTCACTAAGGATGTAGTATGTGTGATGTTTGTAATCTAATTTACCTCTTGGATTACTTATCATACCTCAATAAATTGAAGTATGACACTCCACAGAATTTTTTTAGAAAAAAAAATATCAAAAGAAGCCGGTCATCAATTTTCTGATAGCAAAAGAGCGAATAAATATATGGGCAAATAAAAAACTTATAAATGTGCATTTACTCTGAATTTGACATTTCCATCACCCTAGGAATCATTATTCAGAAATTTTCTTCATTCTAAGCATCATTACGGCTGAGAATTAACTTAGAAACTCAATTTGTTGGAGGATGCTGTAAGGTGATTTATGTGGTCCATCCTATCAAATGGTTAAAAGATTAGTAGTCAGAATTAGATCCTTCTATAACTTGATGTTTTAGAATTTAGATATTGCACTTATTATATTTGAATGTGGATTTGAATTTTGCATTCTCATCAATCTTAGGCTGACACAGAATGTTGGGCAGTTAGAAAACATATACAATATTAAATGGCTGTAATACTAGTTATGCTTTATAATACTAAATGTTGGATAATCGGAAAACAACATGTGCATAAGATGAGTGTGATTAAGATGAGAATATTAAAATGAATGTCGTAATGCTAGAAAAGATATAATAAGAACTATGATAATTTGTAAAAAGGTAGAAACAATATCAATTGAGGATAAAATAAGAGTATGAGTTAGATGGTTTGGACATGTATAACATAGGTTGAGAAATGCAACTACACGAAAAAGTAATTTGATACATGTAGAAGAAAAGAAGGATAGAGGTTGACCAAAAAACATATGAGAGGAAGTAGTAATTAAGGACTTGATATCTTCACATTAGAAATATGGCCTTAAACCAAACAAAATGAAGAAAATAATTTATGCTGCTGATGCCAACTAGTTTAGGATCTAGATTTAGCTGCGTTGCTGCTGTGTTGTCAATTTTGGGCCTGTAGCTTTCTTGTGCGTGACCTCCAATTCATCTGTGTACAACCTAAAGGAACGCACTTTTTTGGCCAACTTGTTATCTCAGATTATAGGACTTCTCTGCATCCTAAGATATAACATATTGTGTTTGGTTCATATGCAATATTAAACACAAATGGCATCAAAGAATTTGCTTGGTCTTTTTACAGGATTGCTATTTTTCTGACAACTTTGAAGTTTTTTTAATCTTTTTATTTTTATTTTCCCCTTCTCTGGATTGCAACCTTGTACTTGATGAAACCCAGAGCAATATCATCGTTCTTCATCAACTGGTAGATTGCTAATGTATGCTAGTCTAAATTTGTCATCATGCTTCTTTGGCATGCCCTAGTAACGCACTGTGAACTGCAGTATCATAATATTTCTTTGGCTGCCCTTCAATGTTGTAAATCATTCTATTGATTGCATCTGCTTTTCCCAGTAAAAGTTTAAACTCATATATCATTGTATAATAAGTCAAGGAAGTAAGCTTTGGATGTTGATTCTTTTAAACTTCTTTTCAGGGCCCCAGTTTCTCATGGATTCTTGTCTCTCTGGATAGGCTGGAGTGCTCAATTTTTCAAGAGGGACCTTTGGCTCAGATATTCAGATTGGATCAGGCTTGCAATTTTTCCTCCTGGATTAATTGTGGAGCAACGAATGGCCATTTCTTGATATCTGCTTGTGTTCATTATTCTTTTACGGCCCTTGATTATGATCTCACCTTACAACATTCATAGATTCAATGCACAGCTGATCATTCTTTGCTATTGAAGAAATTTTGTACTTGTGATTTGTTAAAGTTTATAATTAGATGCTACTACATTCATTTTTTTTACCTAATCAGATTGCACCATCATTGTGGATGCCAATAGTAAGCATATGAAATCCCTGGAAATTGGAAAATTGTCTTTCATTGGTTTTTGGAGTTTTTTTTTTTTGTGGTGGTAGCGGAATCTATTTCATTTGACAACAGAAGTCTAAGGATTTTTCTATTAGTATTGATGGCCGAGGTCAAATCGTGCCATCTTGATTGTGGATTGGATCGTTTACGCCGAGCAGCTCATACACCCTTACCTCATTTACTTTTGACATCTGCTATTCATATGCTTTATCTGGCCAAGGGGATCGTCCCATGTTTGCTCTTTCGTCTCTGTTTTCCCATTACCAGAACTCTCTCGTTTGTGTGCGCAGTGCTTGAAATTTGATATCAGTTGCTATCCACAACGACTCAATGGTTGCAAAAACCGCAGGGCTGCTCATCTCATTTGACTGCTCTTATGATTTGATAGTCTTCACGAAGAACACCATACATAATATTGCGGCAAGAAGTGATCTAACTCTTCTACGATACTAGGCTTCGTTGCAAGGCAACGCACTGATCAACGTTAGACACAAGAGTGGGGATTTGTCACGTTGTAAAATGTCGTGCGTGGGCTGACCATTTTTGCATGCATCTTAGCATTGGAGCGATGAATGGAAGAGCATGGTTCGCTCAACCACGCATTCCACTTTTATGTAAAGGCCGCCGCTTTGATTGTTTGGTTCGGGTTGGGACCATTAAAGGGGATGTGTTATGAGGTAGCATCAGCCCGCCTCCATCTATAATATTTGTAGGCAAAAATATACCTTTGGTCCTTAAAATTTTGCTCAAAAGTTATTTTGATTCTTATGTTTTCGGCTGTTATAGACTAGTCCTACTGTTTATGTTACAGTTTAGCAAGCTCCGCTTAACAAAGGGATTGACTTTAGCACAGCCTAAAATCCAAATCAAAAGTGGCGGTCATGTTGAATGAAATGTTTGTCTTGTGTAGACTGATAGGAATCAATCACATAGAGTTGTTTTGATGAAGATGAGTATAGGGTGATGGTTGAATTGTCTAATGGGTACACAGCAAGGAGCCAAGAATTGTGCAAGAGTTCTCTGAGGCATGGCTTGAATTGGTTGTGAGAAATTTGCTTTTGCTCCTGGATATTGTATTATCTACCACATTTCGATATGACTGACAGCGTTATAAAAATTGCCTGTGAGTCCAATTAATGTTTTTTATTAACTTTGAGAGATCTTGCTTAAAAAATTTTCTGAAAGCTCTCTCAACTTGGTTGCATTAGATGACTGACTTACGCTTAAATTAGCATCCAGAGATTAGTAAGATTATAAATTGAATCTGTTGAGCTGGGATTGGTGATCAAGTTAGAGATCCACCTAGAAGTACGGATGTTTCTTTCTTTATCCTTTGGTTCCCAAGTGAGATCACTGTACTTTGATACAACTATTTCTTAACTCTTGGACAATTAATGCATGGAGATATCGTCACTGATCAATCTCTCAAGATCTTTGACAGCCTTTAAAAAATAAAATTTGTACATGAAATTACGAAATTAAGTGATTAAATAATTAGGAGAGATAAAGATCATCGCTATTTATAAAATAAGAGTTTCATTTATTATTTTATTTCAAAAATAACTTTCCACTTAGTCTATATTATTCATACAATGCTAGCAATATACAGGAATGAAAAAAATTGAAAATACCATCTACAAAAATTATAATAAATAAAAAAATATATATTTTTTGCATGAGATTATACAAAAGTAATCTTTTCTCTTTATTAATATCTCGCCATGATTTTATGAAAATAAATAAATAAACATAAAAATTTAAATCTTATTTCAAATAAATAGAAAAATTTATATAAAAAACTTTTATGAATAAATAAATTAAAAAAATCCACTCTATCTATGATAAGAGAACATTTAATCGTGATACCTCTTAGAATAGATAAATACAAAAATAAAAAAAAATCAATGAACCAATAAAAATAATTATTTTCAATATTATTTTTATTATTAATACATTACAATTTAAAATTTTGTATTATTCTTTTAACTTAGGTATTATTAGAGAGAAGCTCATCAAGAAAGCCAATAAAACCGTACTATTGACCCCTCATTTTCCTTATATTTTATGTTTAGATGAAAAAATAGGGAAAAGTATGCGTAGTGTTTGCATATTTTTCTTCTTCTAATATTGGAAAATGAACGTCAAGAAGAGATGGTGTTCGCACATATTTTTATATGCGAACTACACCGCACCCCACCGCGGCCTATAAAAACTTCCCTCCCATCAGGCTCTCGCGTGTTTCCCTCGTCCATTGTTCGAAAGAGCGGCAGGAGCTCCGGTATCGTTCGCGAGAGGAACTTCCGAGGAACGGCGATCGGATTCCTTCACCCTCTAGAGAAGAAATCGCCGTTTTCATACGGATTCGAAGGTCGCCTTTGGGTAAAGATACGGTTTCCGTGAGTTCTTCGGCCTTCTCCTTCATTCATTCTTGGTTCTTCTTGTGATCGTTGTTGAGTTCTCGCAAGATATTCCGCTTTTCTTTCGATTTCGTGGAAGATTTAGGGGGTTTAATTGAGAGAGTAGGGCTTTGATGCTAGGTGTGCTGTGTAGTGTATGGATCTTGTAATGCTGATCCAGTTGGAGGATGGTTGTAACTTATAAATCCGATGCCATGGAATGCATTAGCTGGAACAGTAGTTGATTTATCGGTGATCTGGGCTCTCCCCTTCTGGAGATTTATCAGTGTTTCGAATAGACGCTTTGAAAATTTCTATCCTTATGCTTGCTTTTTTCTTTTTAATCAGGGACACTGATGGTTTTGCTGACCCCGTATAGGTATTTCTAGTTTATTTGCTTCTTGTTGATTAATTAAGGTTTTTGGCGACGTTAGATGACCTGATTTAACTTTTCTTGGTATCTCACGGGATATGAACTATGAACACTGGTTTGAGCTGTTGTTATTTTTCTTTGATAGTTGATCGATTGTTATTACTGCTTGCAGTTGTTTTCAATTATGTTAACATAAGTAAACATGACCTTTCTACTCTGCATATGATAAAATTAATATCAGTTTGTTTACAGTATCGGTGGTCTTAGTTCATTCGTTCTTTTTGAAATTCCATTTTTTTAAATCGTTTTTACTACGAACTTTAATTTATTTCCTCTAAGAATTAGGTTTACAGAAATAAACATAGCTTCTTTGCTCTGTGTGCTGATGTTGTCAAATATTATGTTGTTTATACTGTTGGTGGTCTTTGATCATTTGATCATTTTGCAGTTGTATTGATCATCTTAATTATGTTTTGAGATCTGGAACGATCTCATTATGATAAGCATGTGTCTATGGTGAAACATTAATTTCAATTTTTTATCACATCGGGCTTTTTGTTGTAATTTTGCTTTTCATTTCTTAGTTTACTGCCTTTTAGACATGAAATGGCTCTCATATGCTGCACAAGTTTGTTTTCAGTTGCGTGTCTTTTCTCTATGGAACTTTTATTTTCAAGTGATCTCAATATGCAGTGTTGTTTACTATGAATCATTGGATCCTTTGATTGGAGGTTATCATTCATTCACAATTTATTCGTATGGACAGCTTGCATCATAAAAAATGTTACAATGGATGGGAGGTTCTAGGCGGAAGGTGACTGCTGTAAGTATTCCTTATCATGTTTTAGCTATGGTTAGGTATTGGAGGCATATTTCTGAAAAGAATGTATTATGCATTTGTTGGATGAATCTCAACTTTTAAGTAATGTTTTGGGAAGAAATAAAATACAATAAGTTAGTAGAATCTTATTTCTGAGAACCTATTTTAACTATATTGTACTGGTGTCAACATCAAAACTTCTAGGTTTGTCTTTCTTTGAAACCAATCTGACCATTCAGGATATAAAATATGTATAAACAGGATCTGTTTGGTATGTCTACAAATTTTTTGTATCATGACGACGTATTTCTATGTGGGTCAGTTGTATTTTCTATCCTACACACAGCAAAATTCTTTAATTTGTTTAAACACTGGAAGTCGTATCAATTCCCCCTATCATGCATTTCACAAAATCTCCTTTCCCCAAACTTTGTTACATGTGTTTTAAGCTCCTTTTTTCTTTGTACTATTTGGCCATCTGCAGCTGCTTTCAAATCTTGCTTTTCTCTATAGATTGATGATATGTTTTTTACCGTTAGATCTAGGAATTTGCTATTAGTTTGACCATGATTTTTTCATGCACTTTTCCATTGTATGCAAGTTTTTGGTATATGTGAATAAAATTCTTCCTCAAAGCGCATGCTGCTTAAATTTCTTTTACCTGTTATTGAGGATCTAGGTTTTCATGTTAATCAAGCAATTTTTGTAACACATGATTCTTGACGTTACAGCCTTCTAACTAATATAGGATTTAAACTAACAATTTATGGTCTGAAAGATACTACAATGAACTTGTCCGACTCATGATTGACTACAAACTTGGGCTTATTTAATTCTGTCTTTTGGCTTTTAAAATGCTTCTTTTCCCTAGAAGCTGAGTAAGCCTTCGATTTGCTCAAGTAATCATGCATTCAGTTTCCCATTTTATACTACTATTACCCCCTTTTCTAAGTGAGGAAGGTACCTGTCATATGTCATCTCAGTCTATACGGACTCTTATGGTTCAGTAAGTTCCAAAATGCTGAATTATATTTCTGATAGTCCACTTTCATGAGTTTTGCATTTTTTTTCTAAACTTGGTAATGTTATGATGTCTACATGATGTCCTTTGATTATAATGGGATGGTGAATCATCAGTCCAGAAAGTCAACGCATAACAAGTAAGTTGTGGATCTCCTTCCTAGTGTCTTCAACTGCACTTACATTTTCAAGAGGGAATGTTCTCTGGTGTTTGTGCACAACACTGATGAAAATCATAAATTAAAGGCAAAAGCAATATTTTGAGCAAAGAAAAAGGCAACAACAGGCACTTGGGCTAGAGAATTGTAATGATGTAAGAAACAAGCGAGTGCATTACCTAGAGGAGCAACGGTCTCTTGATATCTTAAGCTTGACAAATTTGGCAAAAGTTGCTCGTGGAGGTTATTCTATCCATACTGATGGTGAGAAACCTGGTAATCATCAGCTTAACAATATGAGCTCATTTTCTTTAACATCCTCTGTAGAATTCTTTTGGCTGAGAAGTCATGCAGTGCAGAACCAGCATATCACTTTATGGGTGAATTTAAGAAGAAATCATTTTATTGTGCACTATGTAGTTGATAGTCTCTGATTTTATTGATAATTGGACTGTTCTGAAGTTTGATTTTGGATATGAGTCTTACTTATTAAAAAATTCTAATAACAATTAACTAGCCTCATCCCAACTGTTTAAAAATCATGTTTATAGAACTTTTTGGACATTTGTTCTTGCTAATGACAATGTAATCTTAGTTGCATTCCTTGTTAATGGCAACATAATCTATCATTCCAAACTTCTTGTAAATAACTTTCATGATTTTTGTCCATATTTTCTTAGGTCTGCCTCTCCTCTTTATTGACCTTGTTAGTCTCTTTTCATGCCCTATATTGCATCATTTTTAAACTTGCTCCTAGAATTTCAATTGGTTTTATGCTCTAAACTTGCTCATAGAATTTCAATCGATTTACTCCTTTGCTTGCTTTAAAATAATCCATTTTCAACTCTATACTCCTTTGCTTGCTTTAAAATAATCCATTTTCAACTCTATACATATACCTCAACATTATCTTATTTATGCAATGCCAATCTTTTGTTTATAGATCTTCTTAATCATGCTATATTTTTGTTTGCAGAATTAATATAATGAAAGGAAAATCATAACTGTGCATTTCCTTTCCTGCCAATTTCAATTATGTTGTTCATTTGTGTTTCAAAACTTTATATGCTTGCTTTCAGTTTTACAAATTCCAAGCCAGTATCCACTAAAGCTTTTCCCCATGATTTCAATTGTCTTTAAGCATATACTAATTCAAACTATCAACACAATGCCTATTGCAAACATCATATTACATTGTACCTCATGAATACCTCTGTTCAGGTCATAAATGACAAGTTTATAGTGATAAAGGCTCAAGGCTGCCTCTTGGTTTAAGCTTATTGGAAATGAAAATTCACTGTGTCAGCATAACCAATGGACATCTTAATGTTCCTGACCTTTCCTTATGATGTTATCATAATGCCTCTACATATTTCTTAGCTCCCACTAATTCAATCCCTTCCCTCTCAATTATATGCTTTCTTTTGATCAATTAAAACCTGCTTGTTTCTTATGGTTAATCTAGTGCAAATGTTTTGGTTTGAAGCAATGAGGTGCAACTAGTGACAATACTTTATTAGATGTGATAAGCTAGAATGGCCTGAAAAGGTAAGAGCAAGGGGTTCAAAATGTTGAAAGATATACTTTGTTGGAAGCTATAACTATATTTATTTGGAACTCAAGGAGCATGGGTTGTGAGATTGTAGAATACAATTGATTATCAGGAGCACAATTGAACATCTATGCTGCATTAAGATGATCTGCTGTAACATATTACAATACGTTATTAAACTTGCAAACATGCATTTTGCAACAATACTCATCGGTAAATCAAAATTATTATTATCAACTCTTGGTGGTCCGAAAATTGGAAGTTTTGCAATAGATAGGGAAAATGTGCGGTGGTATGATGGTTTGTGAAGGAAATAGCTATTACGTGATGCTACACTAGAAACTCTAGTAGTTTAGAAATTCCAGGGTGTTGACTTTTTTGGGCTTTTTAGTACCGCAACCTTACTGGACTTCTTGAAATGAAATGTTGTGATTATGTGATATAAGCCTGAAGTACCAATGCATGACATTTTAGCAGTGTTCTGTGCTCCAATTTAAGGGCAACAAGTGCAAATAAATACACTTAAATTCTCAACAATTCCACGTTTTGTACAAATATTGATATAAAGATTCTCTACATTAGTATTGAACTGTCAGAATCTTTTCTCCTTTTCTTTGAAATAACATATCATGAAAGACACATGATTCCCTTTTTTAAATAAATGCAATACAAGTACTATTTGTTAATCAAAGTAGGCAACCGTATATAATGTTATTCCTTTTCCCTCTTTTCTCTTTCTTAGACACTTTAAGGAACCTAGGCAATAGGCACATGGACATAGAATCTAGGTGACACTGATGGAGTGGGTGATAAAAGTGATCCATTTGGAAGAGTTGTCGGACATAACAACGACATATCTTGCTTGTTGTGAATGTGCTCCATGGGCAACCAATGTTGATGGGAAAACTGGGACCATAATGATGATTTTTTTTGCTAGTGAAGACCCACATTCCTATCATTTAAAATGACAGCCTACTTGTCATTGTAGGGAGCAATGACGGTTTAGAAACCCATCCTTAGAGGAGTTGATGGAACATATAACTTCAATGGAAGTTTGAGCACTTGCAAGATAGTTGCCTCAACATCAAAGCATCCTGCTTCTTGTCCTTGAGGAAGTCTAGGACAAAGTAGAAGTCAGTGGTGGAATGTTACTGAGGTGAGTCATTAGTCTAACAGGTGTGGCATTCCAGCATTTAAGAAAGAAACATAATAAGTGAGTACTAGCAGCTGGGAGGTGTCAAAGACTGCATAAATATGGTGAACAATAAGCTAGATAAAGATTCACTAAAATGCATTGTTGATAAAATAAAAATGTATTGTCAAGATACGACCCTGTTTGGATTGGTTACTAGAATGCTTTGAGTGGCTGTTTCTCAACAGAAATGCAAGATAGCTGTTGGCCAACAGCTATCCTAAACAGGCCCATTGTAGATAAGACCACTGTTTGGTGATTGCATCTAGCAGGATTGGGAATCACTTACCGTTAGTGGTGAAAACATCATATGAAACTTCCTTGATGAATTGAGTAAAATGATGCCAATGAAACAAGCACAATCATTTAAATGTAAGTGTAAATCTGTTGTTGTTTTGGACAATCAATTGTTGCATATAGTCTCCAATTTTGATTAAAATATCAATGTTGAGCAACAGAGTTATGTTGTCATGGATGGTACTCTATGTGAGACAGTTGGAGAATTCTGCATTAAGGATGACAGTCTGACACTCAGCAAATAACTAGTTTGTGGAGATGGTAGACATTTTCTGAAAGGGGTAAGTAGCCACGTGGCCACAAGTTGGCTGCATGTTGACTTCATGGATTGTTGGTTTCAGAGCCAACTAGACTGCGGAAGATGGAACTCTTATTCATGTTTGGTTGACAAGGGAGCTTATGGTTTCATGATTCTTTAGTTTTGTTAGAGGTGCAAGTTTATTCGTTTAATACATAGTCTGACATGCTAATTGAAGGTTAAGAATGTTTATGAAGGCCTTTTAGAAAGCCAAGTCACTTCTTTTATATGTGTTGCCTTTGTTTGACTTGATGATTGTGGGTGGGTCTGGAAATGATTTGCTGCTAAGGAGTTGCTCTTGAAGGCATTACATGGATAGACATAGGACTTGCGTGCTTAATTTGTAGTGTGCAGACATAGGACATTAACTTTCTAGTAGGAAATATGTTTTGAACACTACTCAAGCATGATATCGTGCAATCTAATGATCTAGCACCTAGTCTACCTGAATAAAATAATCAACCTTGGGTAGGTTTGGTTGCTATCTTTATACATGTGCTGGCCCATATTAGCTTGTTGGTCTATGTAGAATGCTTGGGAACAAGTTGGTGCAGGATAATACATGCTAGCCTAGTTTACGGTATGACACTTTAGTGATTTGAGATGTTCTCTCTCTTTTTTTTTTTTTTTTTTTAAATCCATTTGTTGGAGAATGGTTTAGAGCTATATCCATGGCATAATGAAGTCTCTACCATAATATCATACTATGATCACTTTTGATTTTCAAGACTTTTTTGTCAGTCCTTTTTGTTCAATTTGGAACTTGGTTCTCCACGATTGGATTGTAAACTATCAAGGTTTTCTCCTGCAATGATGTTGAAGAAACTTACTAGTCAATATTCCAACAATTTGGAGGAAGCATGTAAGGAATGTATTACTTGCATTCACATTTTAGTGATAACTGGAGATATGCACTATGTTCTAACTTTGGATCAAAAGTGCCTTTTCTGATTTGGTCTGGATGCTGTGTTATGACTTGTATGATGATTTGGTTATTGTTTTTTCAGGTTCTGATCAGAGGACTGCATCCCTGAACAAGTAGGTGCCATGAAAATACTTCTCTGCCTTTTCTCTAATAAACTCTTTCTGTATCTTGCTATGGAAAAGAAGACTTGGAACCTTCTTTTTCAGTGTGACACTCCCCAGGAAAGGTTATGTTTTATTAGGTCAAAGCCAGCAGGTCAAGCAAGGGAAAAAAAACAGCTTTTGTTCCTCTCCTATTTATACTTACTATGGAGCAAGTGACTTCCTCTACTTGACTTTTTCATCAGGCTTCCTGCTGTCAGTGTTCATCGAGATGCTCCAGTTGCTCATAGTTTTAGCAGTAAATTGAATGATTGTAAGATGCCAGCATCTTCATGTGAATTTATTTCCAATAATACTGGCAGTAAATCCAAAGAACAACACAAAGAGGTCCAAAATGGTAAGTCTTAAAGCAGTTATAGATTGTTTGATTACAAAGTCCTTAATGTCAATAATCATAACTCCCAGAGGCTTGCTACTTTCTGTAATAAATTTCTAGTGGTCCTGGGACTTTTTTGATTGTCCTTGTTGCTGTGAACTTTACTATTTGATAATTAATTTATTTTTTTCTTTTTTTTTTTCTAATTTTGAATCACCTTTGCAGAAGTTTCTGTTCTTGATTTGCTCAGCGATGATGGACCAAATGGTAATTCCAAAGGAAGATCAGTCCCTGAAGCTCATGTTGCATTTTCGGTGGAAGGTGAGGGGCTAAACTTTAAAACCTCCCTTTTCTGAATCTGAACTAGTCTTTGGCTAGGAAGGTACATCCACTTTTCCTTCAAAATTGCTGTTTTGCCGTCTTGGTTTTGTATTTAAAAAATGATGCAAATCAATGGTTAATGCTAAAATAATTTATATTTTTAATTTTCCCTTATTTAAAATGCGATGTTGGTTTTCTAGTTTATAATGGAGCATTAATCGGTACAAAATTGGAAGTTGCTAAAAAAATTGGAGTAACATCATGTTAGGATTTAGGTAAAGAGAAAGGCTGTTCAAAATCATGGAGTAGTTGCCATCGGGCCGTGCAAACTCCAGTATAACTCTATGGAGGGCTGTCAATGAGGTAGCTAGGAGGTTGGAGTAATGCCAGAAAGTCATGATGGTATGCGTGTTAGGTTCTCACATCATTTCTTTGACATGGTGCTTAATTCTGATCTATTAATGAAAAACAATTGTTAAAGTATCATGCCGTTACATAATGAAGTAAGGTATGTTTGGGTCATTCAATATCTATGGACTGGTTACGGTTTGTATTCTGTTGATATCATCTTGTCCCATCCCTTGGGGTGTTTGGAAATAAGGTCGGGGCATGCAGCATTCTGTCAAGAGTTAAAAAATTAATACAGGATGATTGGTCATATCTATTATGAAATAAACTTGCTGTGTCCTAGACACATGCCAAGGGAAAGATATGGGAATGTAAATGGCACCACTTTATAGGATATGCTGTAGGTTCAGCTTTTTTGGTGTCAAATATTGTTGGTGATTACATGGATAAGAGGGTTATTCATCTTGAAATGACAATGGACCGTCGTTCAAAAGGAGGGTCATCTAAGCAGGGTTGGGATGGTATACTATAATAGTGAATTAGAAGTGGTTGAGGTGCCTATAAAATCGACAAGATATGCAATAGTACCTGAAGTTTACACATGATTAAGGAACCTATTATTGTGTTTCATAGGGTAAACAAAAAATCTCCTAGAAAGTGACACCTCATATCTCTGGAATTGGAGTTCGTGGCTCAAGGATGGGTGAAAAACTGCAGTCATCAGATTCTAGTTCTGATCATGCATTTGGATGATGCCATGAGGGATAATTGGTGCAGTGCAACCATCTTAGACCAAATCGAAAATGTAGTTGAACTTTGTAGCATGAACATTTGTTTATCATAGAACAAGCAAGATTCACTTCCACTGTCGAGGCAGGCCGGCAGAATGCTAAGTTAGCAAATATGATTTAACAGGTGTATAATAAGTGGAAAAAATTTGGGTCCTAAAATTAGCAGTTGACTTGTCTTTATGTAGAAGCAAGAGAACCTTTACTATGACCATAGGGTATGCATACCTGTGGCAGTTTTATAACATGATATCTCAGAATGCTGTCAGTAAACCTATCAAAGCGATAGAGAAAGGCTAATTCTTGTTAGTATAATCATTATCCTCTGAAAAGAATTATTTCGAATACAAGTAGTACATCAACACTATGGTATTTGATATGTTCTCTCTTCTTTGTCAGGTCTTGGTAAAGTAGGAATGGAAACTCCTGCTCACTCACCACGGTCACATAAGAGGTTATTTTGTCATGTTTATGGTGAAGCTTTATAAAATTTTTGCAGTGTACTTATTGTTGCATATTGAATTGACTTACTAAGCGTGGAAACTAGGTAATATTTTTGCTTGTTTTGTTGTGTTTCCTCTCAATATGCTTGAATTTTTTGATTATTGAAGAATAATTTTGAGGTTTAAATGGTTATAAATAATGAATGTTCAATACCTTTCTATTGAGCTGGCAAGAACATGTTAAAATCATAGGCCATGAATTACTAGGTTCACCTTGCCATCATAATTCCCAATTAATAACATGTCACATTCACTTATAATTCTTTAAATCCATAAAATATCATTTCTAAGGACATTTAGATAGTAAATAGTGTATGGCATAATCCATGGTTTCCTTTTCACCTATTTTCAAAATGATATGAAGTGCTTCTATATGTCCGTCATCCCTTTCGTGCAATTTTTCATGTACTGCAATAGAATCATTCTCAATAAGTTTAGAAAATCAAGATATTATTGGGAGCAAGGCTCTTCTTTTAGGTTGAGTCATGCTTGAAACGGGAGTAGGGCTCAACGTTGGGTTGAGTCGGGCTCGATTTGAGAGCATGACTCCACTTTAGGTTGAGTTAGGCTTGATTTGGGAGCTGGGCTCCTATTTGAATCGATTTGGGTTTGAATTGGGAGTAGAGCTCTTATTTTGCGTTGCGTCAGGCTCGAATTAGGAGCAGGATTCTAATTTGGGTCGAGTCAAACTCGATTTCGAAGCAGGGCCCACTTGAGTCGAGTCTTGCTTGGTTTGTGAGAAGGGCTCCACCAACTTGGGTTAAGTCAGGCTCGATTTGGGAGCAGGGTTCCACTTTGGGTCGAGTAAGACTTGATTTGGGAGCAGGGCTCCAATTTGGATCGAATCAAGCTCGAAAAGGAGCAAGATTCACTTTTGGGTCGAGTCAGGCTTGAATTGAGAGCAAAGTCCAATTTGAGTCAAGCCAGGCTCGAATTGGGAGCAGAGCTCCACTTGAGTTGAGTCAGCTTGATTTAGGAGCAGAACTCTCTTTGCCTTGATTTGGGAGTAGGACTCTCCTTTGAGCTGACTTATACTTGGTTTAGGAGGATTCTTTTGACTCCCCTTTGAGTTAACTTGGGCTTGATTTAGGAATAGGACTTTCTTTAAGTTGACTCAGCCTTGATCTATGTGTAGGATTCCCTTTGATTTGATCTGTGAGTAGGATTCTCCTTTGAGCTATTTCAGGCTTGATCTGGGAGTAGGTCTTTCTTTTAGTTGACTTCGGCTAGATTTGGGAGTAAGGCTCCTCTTTGAGTCGATCTAAATTGTCTCGATTGGGGCTTCATTTGGCTAGATATAGGCTTGATCTAGCTTGATTACTATCTAATTTGTCTCAATCTAGGTGTAGGACTCCCTTTGAGCTCAATAGGCTTGATTTGGATTTGATCTGACTTGATCTGGTCGATCTAGCTTTATTTGGGTTTGATATGACTTGATCACCATTTGAGCTAGCTTGATAAGACTCTCTTTTGAGCTCAATCGAGCAAGATTTGAGAGTAGGACTCCCCTTTGAGCTCGATTTGGGCTTCTTCTGGCTTGATCACCATTTGATTTGGCTTGACATGGCTCGATCACCAATTGGTTTGGATTGATTTGGGAGTAAGACTCTTCTTTGGTTTCGATTGGGTTTGATTTGAGAGTAAGACTCCTTTTTGAGCTCGATTTTGGTTTCATTTGGCTCGATCTAGGCTCCATTTAACTTGATAAAGGCTTGATTAGGCTCGATCACTACCTGGTCTATCGATCTAGCTCAATATGATCAATTTGGGTTCAATCACCGCTTGATTCATCATCTGGGCTTGATTTGGCTTGATTTTGGGCTTGATCCGAGACTCCCCTTTGATCTCGATCGAGCATCATTTAGCTTAATTGGGCTCTATTTGGCTGGACGTGGTTCGATCACCTCTTGATCTCTCTCGATTTGTCTCAACTTGGCTTGATCTGACTCAATTTAGGCTTTATTTTAGGGCTGAAAACGGATCGAATACGGATCGAATAGTAGTATATTCATATTTGTATCCATATTTTTAACGGATACGAATACGGATACGAATACTAAACGAATATTAAAATTCATGTCCATATTTATTCTAAACGGATACGGATACGAATCGGATTTCAAGCATATCCATATTTGTTATATATGAATACGGATACAAATCGGATATCAAGCATATCCATATTTATTATATACGGATACGGATGTGAATCGGATATCAAGCATATCTATATTTGTTATATACGGATATGAATACGAATCGAATATTAAGGTAGTGTTTGATAAAAAATGCTATACTAAATTATATGTTATTTCAAATTCTAAATTATCTTCTATTTCTCCATTTCTATGTTTGAAACTATAACATTTATATGCTCTTTCAAAATTTATATTGTATTTTCACATGTATTCATTCAATTTTTTTTGATAAATATTTTTCTTACTAACTATAATTTAAATAACTTTATTTATATACTCTTTCAAAATCTGCATTATATTTTTTATATGTCTATTAAACTCTCTTTATAAATATTTTTTCTCACTAAAAATTATTTAAATAACTTATATTTTTTATATGTCTATTCAAATCTCTTTTATATTTACTAAAAATTATTTAAATAACTTCATTCATGTCCTCTCAAATTAAAGCTTTGCTTTTTAGCATTATTTATATGAAGAGTATAAGCACTAATAATAATAATGAACTCTCTTCTAACACTACTTTAAGCAAAATTATTTTTCTATTATTTCCTTAACATTTATAAGTTCATCTTTTAAACTCTTATATATAATAATTTCTAATTTATTTTTATTCTTATCTTTGCTTATATACCAAAATTTATAACCATCAACCTTTTTTACTTTTTTCTACCTACTTAATTTCTCATAAGCAAACTATGTTGATTCTTCTTCTAGTCATCACATTTATTAATTTTATTAATTTTTAATTAATAAAGTTATATTTTAAGTCACTAAATATATTTTTTTATTATTTTTGGATTAACTTTTTTACTCGTATTTATTCATAAAAGTTTAAAATTCTTGCTTACTTTCATATCATAATTGGGTGCTAATGTAATGCATCATTTGTGATACTATTGTAATTATATTTATAAAACTTTATGCTGTATTAGGGCCTATGTTTTCATACTTTACTTACATACATCATGTTTAGGATCATCCTAATTATCATTATTAAACTTTATGCTACATTAGGGTTTGTGCAAACCATCACAAGTATAATACATTCAAGTGATTTTTTCTATTCAATTCATTTCATAGATGAAAGGGTTGGATCATGCTTGATCTCAGTCTGACCTAATTTTATATTTGAGTTTTGATTATAGACTCGGATCCAATCTATTTGTTTGTTGGATCAAATAGATTTATAGAAAAAATTTTAGGCCCAATAAATCATTTAGATCTATTCGAGTTTAATATAAAATATTGCATTTAAGTCAAGCATCTAATTATTATTTTATTATTAAAATCTAAAATTGATAAATAAACAGAATCAACTTAAATATAAGTTTCTATTCAAAAACTCTTAATTCGATCAAGTAAATGGTTATCCTTAAGTTTATAATATGATATTTAAAATATTTACCAATTTAATTGAACACATTATAAATAAGAATCAATCGAGATAAATAATAAAAAAGATATAATTAGAAGAAAAAAGATGAGAGAAGACTTGGTTGTTAAGATAAAAAATAAAGAATTAATTTAAATTAGAACCCATATAATAAATTTATAATGATAATTAGAATGAAAAAAAATATTATAAAAATTTATAGATTTAAAAATTAAATCCTAAACTCAAACTTAAATTGGTCAATTAAATGCCGTTAGATGTAACCCACCTAATAACCCACGGACTCTTTATGACTCACTAGGACATAACATAACGATCGAGCAAAAAAAAAAAAAAAGACGAAGAGGCATGGCGTGTGGAAGCCTTCGTCTCCGTCCTCTTCCAATCCCACATGCACACCATTTTTTTCAAGTAAAAAAAAAACGAAAAGACATGGCGTGCGAAAGCCAGAAGCATAAGAGTCTCTGTCCTCTTCCCAATTCAACGTGGTATGCTATTTTTTTCTTCGATAAAAAATGAAGAGGCATCACGTGTAGAAGCCAAAAGCGGAAGAGTCTTCGTCTCCGTCCTCTTTCCAATTCCACGCGACACAAATAAAAAAAGAAGACGAAGAGGCTTCGCCAGAAGAGGAAGAGTCTTGTCTCTTTCCTCACCCCAATTCCACGCGGCACGCCATTTCTTCTTTCTTCTTCGATTCGCGCTCCAAGCCTCGGCCCGCAGCCATTAATTAATAATATAAATTTAAAGAATTGAATACAAACGGATATCCATATCTAAAAAAAAAGGTAAATCCATTTTTGTATTCATATCCGATAAATTTTTAGATTAAATATCCGAATTCATATCCGAATTTGATTAAACTGAAATATGAATATCCGAATCCGATAAAATTCAAATACGAATAGGATACTATCGGAGTTTATCCGATCCGTTTTCAGCCCTACTCTATTTAGATTGAAGGGCATTTTTAGATATGATTAGGAAGTATTGGATAAGGTGAGGTTACGCATGAGTGAGATTGAGATAAGGTTAAAGGGATATGATGGGATTAAGATTGAGATAATAATAGAGGAATATGATAAGGTTAGGAAGAATCGGATAAGATAGGGGTTGGTAGAATTGAGATAAGGATAAAAGGAGATATAATTAGGAAGCATTGGATAAGGTAACTTTTTTTTTAAAATGCATTCTTTCTCTTTATTATTTTATTTATTTTTCTTTTTTTAATTTTAGGATGTGATTTTTTTTTTTTATTTTGACTTTTGACTTTTAGGTAGTGTTTGATAGGAAAATATTATCCATGAATAAGTGTACGGGATAGAGTTTATCCCCTGGCTATCCCTAGGGATATCCTTGGCTATCCCATTGATCATATCAAATGCAAAAGGTAAATCCATAGGATAACCTTTTTTTACTCTTATTTGAGGGATAACCAGCTATTCCTGCATTCTCTAGGGAATAAATTGAGGGGATATCCCATGGTTAACCATGGATTATCCCTTTGGTTAACTTTATTCTCTGCTATCCCTTATAGTTATGGTTTTTGGGAATAAGAGGGGATATCCAAACACTAGCCTCTTATCCCCTATTTCAAACACTACCTTAGATTTTAAGATGATTTTGGATTTTGAATTTTAAATTTTGAATTTTAGATTTTAAGATGATTTTGAATTTTGAATTTTAGATTTTAGAATTTAAGATGATTTTGAATTTTAAATTTTGAATTCTAGATTTTAGATTTTTATGGTGACTTAGAATTTTGAATTCTGAATTCTAGATTTTAAATTGATTTTTAGTTTTGAATTTTGAATTTTAGATTATTTTAGATTTTGAATTCTAGATTTTTAGATGATCTTTTGAATTTTGAATCTTAGATTTTTAACTGACTTTGGATTTGGATTTAGATTTTTAGATGATCTTTTGAATTTTGAATCTTAGATTTTTAGCTAACTTTGGATTTGGATTTAGATTTTAAATTTTGAGTTTTAGATTTTAAGTTTGAATTTTAGATTTTAAATTGATTCTTAATTTTGAATTTTAGATGATTTTGAATTTTGAATTTTAGATTCTTAGTTGATCTTTTAAATTTTGAGCCTTAGATATTTAGATGATTTTGGATTTTGAATTTTAAATTCCATATTTTGAGTTTTAGATTTTAAGATGATTTTAATTTTGGATGATTAATTAAAAATAATTTGTTGGGAGTAGCTTACGAACCTATGATATTTTGGACTAAAACCTTAATTTAGTTCAATAAACCAACTCAACCATTTTAATTTGATGTCATAGCTATTTCTTTATTTTCTCTTGATCATATGTCACAACCTCAATTGGACTTGAACCCATTTAGATTGAATTTTTATTATAATTAAGCCTGATTTAAAAAATTAGGCTAGATGCCTTAAAATGAACCTAGCTAGTCGGAAAATCGAGAATCAGGTCCACTGATTAGTAATCAGACTTGCTTGTTGAATCTGAAGATTGAATTTGACCCAATGATTGGTAATTAGGTCCACTGGTCAAGCTCAAGACTTGAAATTGAGCTAATGGGTATCAATTGGGGATATTAATCGAGCCTAAATGTTGGATTTGATTCAATTATAAAGATTTTGACCTAATGTGCAGCCAAGTGAGCCAAATGCTCAAATTAGGGTGCTGGATTAAATTCAATACCCAGTTTGCATACCCTAATTGGCACTTTTATCGTGATCTTTTTAGGTTAGTGCCTAAATCAACCCATTCTATAAGTGATGCATCCTTCAACACTGTGGCTTGATGATTAAGGGTGATGACTAAAAATCACTCTCAAATTCTATAACTCGTCTTTGTAAATGTGTATTTATTGCATCTATTAGATGATATGTGAGCTAAAAACTAGTGGTGCAAGTTTAAGACGAGCAATTTTGAGATGAGAATGCAATCTTCACTCAGAATAGAAACTCCTCTCAATATCAACAGTTGTTTTAGTTGTTTGCAGAATAGGCATAGAGAATTAATGCATGTTAATATTTTACATGAGTCTGGAGTTTTTTCCAAATAGATGATTTTGAAAAGAATGTGCAATCAATAGTTGTTTGTATAATTAGTCATAGTGACTTGAGTGCCTGCCAGATTCTGTTATATGTTTGCATGTGTTTTCATCAGCCAATTGATATATGGAGTCAATTGATCATGAAAAGTTGAAGTCTTTCTATGTTGTGCTATGCATGAACTCGGGAACAATGGATAAAATTGTAATTGATAAGTTACTTTGATACATTTTTAGCATATTAATGTCCCTGGGACTTGCGATAACTGTTTCTTTGTTAAGGCCCTTCTGATGGTTAAGTTAGCAAAATTTTAAACTTAGGTCACGATTGCCAAGCATTAATTTAGGTATATATTATTGTGTCAAAATTTAATTAATTTGTAGTCATTGCATCTTGCAGTGATTTTTCTCCATTTCAAGTCAATAAGTTGATAGCATCAACTCCTTCCTAATATAAATTTTTTGCTGGCCGGTAATAACATGTGAAACTCATATAAATATTTGATTCAAAGTCCACAAATATATGTTATTATGTTTGACAGGGAGTTCCCTTCACCTCCAAAGGCCTCAAGACACATGCATTCTTCCACAAGCCTGAAGTCCATTTCATATGATCTTGGCCTTGATTTGGTGAGACTTGCAATGCTTTCCTATTTTTTGCTTCTTATATAATTATTTCTCTATTGCTTTAAGAAGTTTCAATATAGTGTTAATATAATTGCTTATATCTTTATTTGTAATTGGTGCAAAATCTTTTTTAATTGATGTAAACTCTTTGTTTTGTTTGTTGGATGTCCTGGCAACTGCTATGAGGCCATAAAGTGTTTTGCAAACCTCCAATATGCTTCATTTATCATATTTTTGCTTTTAAGAATGACCTTCAACCATGTACACTTAATCATTTGGTTCACTGGTTAATCAAAAAACTACAAACTAGATGCAAGAATCTTGCATGCAACCTCCATAGCACAAACTAAGGCTCCTTATGGTTGATATGTGACTATATAAAAAAGAATTTAGCTCCTTATGGTTGATCTGTGACTATATAAAAAAATTTAAATAAAATAGCGTTCATCTAGAACCTGATGACACTTGTAAATTCTGTCAAGCTGCTTGGTGAACATGTTAAAAGTTGTATCCTAAGATGTAATTATGTAATAGATCCTTGCACATATATGAGAATGTAATGTGTGAACAGGCATGATATTTACCTCAAACCATCAAATCCAATATGACTGTTTAGAACATAAACATGTCTGATCTAGATTCTTGAATGATTGTTATGAAGTCAATACACTTGTTAGCAAACATGAACAATGTTATATTAGCTATCTAATAACTTTATTTGCATGCCCATAATAATTCTTGATATGAACTTTTCAACAAAAGCTAAAAGGTCATGCTGTGAGAGTTCCTAACAAAAAATCTAAAGTTAGTGAAATGTCCTTTAATTTTAGTGCGCCTTCCAAATCATTTTCTCGATTTCAAGTAATGCTACACACTTTATATTACAAAAAGTAAAAATGATAACATTCTTACTATTCAACTAGCCCATAGAAATGTTATAATATATAGTTCTAAAACAACCTCGCGTACTCTTGTATATGTCTAGCTATTTCCTTTGTAATGGACATTGCATTCACCCTAAGGTTTTCTCTTGAAGTTCTACTGATACAAGAGCATAATGTCGTTTTCCTACTCTATATAATACGAGTCACACCATGTTTTCCAAATCATTTCCTTAATTTCAACTAATGCTACACACTTTATGATGAGGGGTAAAATCGTCGTCATATCAACATTCGTGCACACGATAAAAAGGTTGAGATTACCTTTGCTTTCTGATCCTCTAGCTGTCATATCCAGAAAAGAACAAGACTGATACACCTCGGCAACATCGAGCCATTTCATACCTCGACAAGATTGAGCCATTTCCATACCTCGCAAGACCGAGCCACTCTCATACCTCGGCAAGATCGAGCCATATCCATACCCCAGCAAGACCAAGCCATTTTTATACCTCGGCAAGATCGAGCCACTCTTATACTTCGGTAAGACCAAGCCATTCCCATACCTCGGTAAGATCGAGTATTCTCATGCCTCGGCAGGACCGAGCTATTCCCATGCCTCGGTAAGATCGAGCCATTCCCATGCCTCGGCCAAGCCAGAGCGCCTTTGAACATCTGCGGAACTAAGTGCGAGAAAATTTAAGTTCAGGGTAACCCGACGAGATTTCAATCACGTGGATCCCAACTACCCTAAGTGGAGGAAAAAACCAAACGCGACCTAGAGCCTATAAGGCACCGAATCTCAAAGCACCAGTCGGCCTCTCTAACCATTGATTCTCTAACTAACCGGATTCAAAAGCTACCGGCTTCATAACAAACTTGATTCGAATCAGATTCGAATCATGACGATTTCAAATCCCCTGCGACACGCCCAAGGAACCAGGTAGTTATCTGCCACTACCTTGGCAACCTATATATATGCTCTATCTTGAAGTCTCTCAGGTACGCTCACTCTTTCACTGAAAACTCCATTGAAGCTCAACTCAAGCTCTCGGCTCTTCGAGAGGCCATTCTTAAGGGACTCTTCTGCGAGAGCCTTCTCCTCATATCTGCTTGCTGTGAATCTCCATTGACTTGGGCATCGAAGGGTCTTCCACAGAGGCCACCTCTGATACTCTCTGCGCAAGGATTGTCTTGCAGGTTTCACCCGGGTGAGATTGGCATCTAGATTCAGAGTTGGGCTGCACCCGAGTTGGAGAACGGATTTTTGCAGCAACAGATTAGCTTGTAATCCAGGAGACAAGGCTTGAATTCAGAAGAACGACCCCTTAATGGCTAATCGGAGGAGAGCCATCTTTGATGTTTAGGATCAGACTGCCTCCCAAAGGCCTGATCCCCTAAACAGATCCCCTAAACAATGTGGCACCTCCACTACCGCCGTCGGCCGAGCCTCCCTCATCACCGGCGACCGCGTGACCCAGGACTAGTTTGCTACATTGGTCTAACAAGTGCAACCTCTTGCACAGCTGGTCCAAGGGCTCCAGGGAGCTCCCCATCCGACTGCTCCTGCTCCATAACTTCATGATGGACTTGCTGCCTTCGCTCCGCCAGCGATCTCTTCTTCCAATCCGCCTGAGGTTGCGAGTCGTCCCCAGCAGCCTAAAAGAGCTAGATCAGCGCAGCAAAGGGCTGAGGAGAAGAGCCCGCCTAGATCTCGGCAAGCTCGCTCTCTCTCTCCGTGTCCTTTCGTCATGATTCGACACTGTCACCATACTCCCCTCAATCGATCTCCTGTACTACCCAAGACGAGGGGATTCGACAACAAATTCGGGAATGCACCGGGAGTGGCGTCAGGAGCTGGATGCCGTCAGGCAAGCTCCTCCTCCCCAATCGAAGATGGAGCAGGGCATCCCCTTCTCTGAGAAGATCATGCGGAAAGTAATCCCTCATGTCAAGCTTCCCACATTAAGCCATACCATGGATCTACCGATCCCGATGACCATCTGTGCAGCTTTCAATCCATCATGATGTTTCACGGGGCATCAGACGCGTTCCTGTGTCAAGCCTTTCCCTCTACGCTTAGGGGGTTCGCCAGAACTTGTTCAACAGTCTGAAGCCAAGTTCCATCAATTATTTTGATGAGCTGAGTAGACTATTCATCAACCAGTTCGTCAGTAATTGCCGTCATCGGTGCAGATCTAATTCCCTCTCCGAGGTCAAGCAACGGGAGGGGAAATCCTTGAAGAATTATCTTGGCCGGTTCAACACTGCCATGCTAGAGGTAGACCACCTCAATCACGAGGCAGCCATGTCTCCTTTGGCGGGCGGAGTGTCGAAAGAGGGGGACTTCTATCTAGCTCTGGAGGTCAACTATCCGAAGAACCTCTCAGCTCGAGCAGAGCAGTCAAAAAGAAGAGAAGCTATTCAGTCTTTTTCTAGCTAAACACATTCCTGCGGAATGGAATCAGACCTTTATTTCTTTGGTGCCCAAGTGTCCCTTTCGCAGCATTTTCGGCCCATTAGTCTTTGCACTACTCTTTATAAGGTCTGTGCTCAGCTTTTAGCTTGCCGCCTTTCTCTGGTGATTCCTCGCCTCATTTCGGCTGAACAAGGGGCGTTTATTAGAGGGTGTTCTATTTCAGATAATATCCTCATCGCCCAGGAGTTTATGTATGATCTACAGAGAGCATCGGCTAGGAGATGTCTTATGGCTGTTAAACTTGATATGGAGAGAGCCTATGACAGACTGAGTTGGGCCTTTTTGCACCGCTCTCTTACGGAGTTTAGGTTTGATGGTTTATTCATTGAGTGGATTATGGCTTGCATACAGACGCCGTCTTTTTCTCTAATTATTAATGGGAGTCCGACCAGTTTTTTCACTCTACTGTAGGGATTCAACAGGGATGCCCTTTATCCCCTTTGTTGTTTATTCTGGCTGTGGATGATCTGTCTCGTGCTTTCTATCAGGCTTAGCTAGAATGGAGGATTGTCCATTTATGGCTGGTGTGGAGGGCCTTATGGTTTCTCATCTCCTGTTTGCGGATGACTGCATTCTCCTGGGCCAGGCTTCTATTGTTAATGCGGCGTCATTCTATTCTATTATTCAGCGATAATTGTCAGGCTTCGGGTCAGAAGGTTAATTTTCTTAATTCTTCTATATGTTTCAGCCCGAAGACTCCTAGATCTATCAGGGAAGCCATTATTACTTTGTCGGGTATTTCTACTCAGACTGACAGGTTTATGTATTTGGGGATTCCTATCACAGAGATCCCCATTGCTCTAACTACTATGAGCTTGAGAGGAGGGTCCATCAACGTTTGGAGGGGTGGCAGGTTACTGGCCTTTCGATGATGGCTAGAATTATCATTATCCGCTCGGTTCTCTCCTATCTTCCCTGTACCTTCTGTCTAATTCTGTTATTCCTATTACCTGCCTTAAGAGGATTGAGAGATGTTTCCGTGATTTTCTATGGGCTTCTATACAAGAAGTTGATGTGGTCGGTAAATGAAGGTTAGGTCGTAATATGGTCAATAAATGAAGGTTAGGTCGTAATGCGGTCAGTAAATGAAGGTTAGGTCGTAATGTGGTCAGTAAATGAAGGTTAGGTCATGATGCGGTCGGTCAACGGAGAATAGGTTGAAATCTTGGGCGGCCCCCAAACCTTGGGCGGCCTCCTGGTCCTGGGCGGCCTCCAAGCTCTGGGCGGCCTCCTGGTCCTGGGCGGCTCCTAGTCCTGGATGGCCCTCCGGTCCTGGGCGGCCCCCAAGCTTTGGGCGGCCCTCCAGTCCTGGGCGGCCCCCAAGCTCTGGGCGGCCTCCAAACCCTGGGCGGCCTCCTGGTCCAGGGCGGCCCCTAAGTCCTGGGCAGCCCTCCGGTCCTGGGCGGCCCCCAAGCCCTGGGCGCCTCCTGGTCCAGGACGACCCCCAAGCCCTGGGTGGCCTCCTCCCTTGGGCTGTACTCCGAGTTCTTAAAGCTATTTTCATATCAGAAGCACTTAATACGACAAACTGTCGTGTCCGGAACAAAGCTCAAGAACCATCAAACATCATGACGCTTTAAATGACTTGAATAAGACAAATGCCAGAACAACACCATTCATCAAAAAGCTCAAATAAAGGAGATACTGAGCACCTGTTTTAGAGCTAGATAACTTTCCACTAACTCTGACATTCCCTTGGGAAAACCGAACCCATCATGAAGATTCCTAGCTTCCGGAGCAAGTTTCTTAATGCCTCTGGTGTTAATTATCAGCAAATGACCACGTGGCACACTCTCGCCAGTGGCTGATCTTTAGTTTATACATTAATCTTATCCGAAAAAGAAAGAAAAAATGACTCGACGCTGACGCCATGATGACGAAGATAAGAAAGGGATATTTTTTGAAATTCAAGGAGTATAAATGGGATTAAATCCATGAGGGAAAGGGGTTTTTTTCCTTCCTTCGATCGAGATCTTTAACAAAGAAAATTTTTCTATCTTTTGGTGATCCAGCATCAACAGATTGGCGCGCCAGGTAGGGGGCGGACCTTCGAACAACTCTTACCTTTCTAACATGAAGACAAGATCTCCGGAGGAAGACCTTTCCCATGGTCTGGGGGGCATCTTTCATCTTCTGATCGGATTGAGAGGACTCTTGGCCCAACCGAGCTAGCCCGGCCAAGCCCTCCAGCCTCTTCCTCACCACTGCCGGTATCAGCTACTCCCCAGGATCAGTTGGCCACCCTCACACAACAAGTTCAAACTCTTGTTGGGATGGTTCAGCAACTGCAGGAGCAACATTCCAGAGGGGCCCGACAGCGGTTCGAACCGCTTCTACACTCCAGATCGGCTACTCCTGTTAGCCGGCAGTCTACCCGAGGGAGATCCCCTCCTACGAGGCCTCTCCACCCCTACGCCTCGGCGGGGCTTCATTCTCAGGGCTCCCGGGGTGGATCGCGCTCCCTTACCCGTTCCTCGGGTAGTCCACCCGCTAGGCGGCGACGGGGAAAGGAGCCGCATGTGGAGCACCACCAGTGGTGTCGTCGATCTTTGTCTTATTCCCCTGAGCCAGCCGAGGAAAGATGGCTGATCAGATGGAGAGGCGCCTCGATGAACAAGACCGGAGATTGGAAGAGCTTAGCCAAAGAATCAATAATCAGCCAGGGTCGGATTACGACACCCGCCCTCCTCTTACTCGGCGAATCATGGAGGAACCCATTCCTGGGAGGTTCCGCTTCCCTTAGCTTGACCCTTATGATGGCACCACTGACCCTTTGGATCACCTGGAAAGTTACAAGGCTATTATGCAAGTCCAAGGGGCAACTGATGCCCTCTTGTGTGTTGCTTTCCCAGCCACACTCCGAAAGGCCGCCCGTGCTTGGTATTCTCGTCTACCCGCACGCAGTATTGATTCCTTCCGACAACTGGAAAGATCTTTCTTGGCTCATTTTGACGCTTGTCGGAAGATCCCTCGAGTGGCAGACAGCTTGTTCTCTGTGCAGCAACAAGATGGGAGTCTCTGAAAGACTTTATAACCCGATTCAAGGTGGCGGCCCTGGAAGTCTATCATCTTGACGATGCTGTGGCTACTCTGGCCTTGAAGCGGGGGCTCCGTCCCTCCGCTTCACTTACTCTCTAGACAAAAGACCTCCTTGCTCTTATGCTGATCTCTTGAGTCGTGCGCAGAAGTACATCCACCGACGAGGCTGATTCGTCAAGGAGAGGCGCAGAAGGAAGGACTGGGAAGAGGCCAGCCCGCCCGGAGTCGAGCGGGCCCCCTCCCAAGAAGTCTGAGCCCTTGCGCCGACCGGCTGACCGCCGCAAGAGCCTGGCCCCCAGAGAAGATCATCTTACACCCCTCCTTGCACCCCGGGCTCATATCCTCATGGAGATTGAAAATAAGCCTTATCTGCGGCGTCCACCTCCATTGAAGAAAGGCGCCGCACGTGATAGAAGCCGCTACTGCCGTTTCCATAAAGATTACGGCCACGACACTGAGGAATGCCGCAATCTGAAGCAGGCCATTGAAGAGCTCATCCAAAGGGGATATCTGGGCAGTACATCCAGAAGAAGGAGACTCCGCCTGTACCAGCTTTGATGGCCCCCCCCCTCAGGCCAACATTGATAATGCCCCTACAGAGCGAATGGTGGGAATGATTGCCCGTGGAGGAGCATCATCTTATAAGAGGCCAAGAGGGGAGGGAGAGTTAGAAAATATAATCCCTTCTAAGGGAGATATAGCTGGGGGTGGTGTTGTAAAAGATGATAGCGTCGTTGTCTCTACGACGGTCGCTAAGCATCCTGTAAGAAGGATCTTAATTGATAGCGGAAGCTCCGCCAACGTACTTACTTATGATGCATTTCTTCGAATGGGTTTATCTCCTGACTCTCTTCAACCTGTAGCTGCTCCTCTAGTCGGCTTCACGGGAGATTCTATACGGGTGGAGGGCGAGATTACCCTACCTGCTACGGTAGGGTCGCCGCCGCGCCAGAGCACGGTGATGCTGGACTTCTTGGTGGTCCGGGTACCCCTGACATACAATGCCATTCTTGGCCGCCCTGGATTGAATATGCTAGATGCAGTTATATCCACTAAGCGTCTACTGGTGCAATTCCCTACTATCCGAGGAATTGGCGAAATGCATGGGGAGGTGGACTCAGTTAGACCTTGTTATCATCTAGCTCCCAGTCCTCAAGCAGTTGCGATTCCCCCGGCCGCCGAATCATTCGATCCCAGGGGGACCGAGCGAAGGGGAGAACCGGCAGAACGTTTGATATCCTGCCCCCTAGAAGATGACCCAGGCAAGATCGTGCAAATCGGCGAACTCCTCTCCCCTGAAGCCCGGAGTCAGCTCCTAGCCTTCTTGCGGGTGAATGCCGATATCTTCGCTTGGAAAGTGACAGATATGGTTGGGATCCCCCAGAGGTGATCACTCACCAGCTTAATATCAACCCAGGATGCCGGCCGGTCCGCCAGAAAAAAAGGAGTTTCGCTCCCGAGCGACAGAGAACTATAGATGAAGAAGTGGATAAATTACTTATGGCCGGCCATATTCGAGAGGCGCAATACCCTGACTGGCTAGCCAATGTGGTCATGGTCCGAAAAACCAGTGGGGGATGGAGAATCTGCATTGACTACACTGATCTTAACAAAGCCTGTCCTAAGGACAGTTTTCCATTGCCACGGATCGACCAGTTAGTGGATTCTACTTCCGGCTACGAACTTCTTAGCTTCATGGACGCCTTCTTGGGGTATAACCAAATAAAAATGAACCCCTCGGATGAAGAACATACCTCTTTTGTCACTGAGAAGGGCATTTATTGTTACAAAGTAATGCCCTTTGGGTTAAAGAATGCGGGAGTCACCTATCAAAGGCTGATGAATAAAGTCTTCAAAGATCAGCTCGGCCGCAATATGGAAGTGTATGTAGATGATATGTTGACGAAGAGCACTTGTGCTACCAACCATATCGCTGACCTGGAGGAGACTTTCCATAACCTCCGACTCCATAGAATCAAGCTTAACCCGCGCAAATGCGCATTTGGGGTTACTGCAGGGAAATTCTTGGGTTTTCTGGTAACTCGGCGGGAATTGAAGCAAACCCGGAGAAGATTCAGGCCATCCTTGATATGAGGCGACCAGCCTGTAAGAGGGAGGTACAGCAACTTACTGGAAGGATAGCAGCGCTGAGCCGATTTTTGTCAAGATCAGCGGAAAGGTGTTTGCCCTTCTTCAAAGTCTTACGCAGAGCGGACGGTTTTGAATGGACGGAAGATTGTCAGCGGGCTTTTGAAGAGCTTAAGGAGTTCTTATCCACGCCACCCCTGTTGTCTAAACGGAGGAAGGAGAAAAGCTCTTCCTTTATCTCGCGACTTCCTCAGAAGCCGTCAGCTCCGTTCTGGTGCGTATCGGTGACCATGCTATTCAGAAACCTGTGTATTATACTAGCAAAGTACTTCATGGCGGAAGAGAGGTATTCCAAAACGGAAAAGGTTATTTTTGCTTTGGTTATCTCCGCCCGACGGCTCAGACCATATTTTTAGGCCCATCCTATAATTGTACTCACTGACCAGCCTCTCAGAGCCATTTTGTCCCGCCCTGATACTTCTGGCCGATTGGCTAAGTGGGCCATTAAGCTAGGGGAGTTTGACTTATCCTTTCAGCCCGGGCAGCTTTGAAATCCCAGGTCTTAGCCGACTTCCTGGTGGAGTGTACTTGGTCTGAGAGGCATCAAGAAGATTCCCCCAAGTTCCTTTAGATGTCGGCGAGGAGAATGATGAGGCGTGGATCCTCCACATCGATGGGGCCTCTAACTCCCAGGGGAGCGGAGCCGGTCTTATTCTTGCCAGTCCGAGGGCGTGGTGTTGGAGTATGCTCTCCGCTTCCTCTTTGAAGCTACTAACAATCAAGCTGAATATGAAGCCTTGTTGGCCGGGATTAAACTGGCACATGGACTGGGAATCAAGCGTCTCCGAGCTTTTACCGACTCGCAACTTATTTTTGCCCAAGTAGCTGGAGAGTACGAAGCCCGAGATCCTATCATGTCCCGGTATCTAAGCAAGGTTAATTTGTTAATCCCCTTGCTAGATTGCTTCACTATCAGTTACATCCCTAAAGGGGAGAATGCTAGAGCTGATATGTTGGCCCGACTTGCTACATCAGCATAGCGCCATGGGCAAAACTTATATTGAATACCTGGAGACACCTAGTATTGAAGCCATGGAGGAAACTCTGCCAGTTACACAGGAAGAAACATGGATGGACGCCTATGTCCAATACTTGAAAGATGGCGCCCTCCCGGCCGACAGCGGGGAAGCCAAGCTGCTTAAACAGAGAGCCTCTAAGTTCATATTGCTGGACGGCCAACTCTACAAGAAATCCTTTTCCCAGCCTTTTCTCAAATGCGTCGGCCCAGCAGACGCGAGCTATATTCTTAGAGAAATTCATGAAGGTATATGTGGGAATCATTCGGGGGGCAGATCCCTAGCACGCAAAGCTCTCCGGCAAGGATATTATTGGCTAACCATGCAGGAAGATGCAACTGAACTAGTGAAGAGATGTGACCAATGTCAACGGTACGCTTGTATCCAGCGACAGCCGGCTTCTCTGTTGAGTCCTCTTTTCGCCCCATGGCCCTTCGCCCAGTGGGGCATGGACATCCTCGGCCCTTTCCCACGGCGTCAGGACAGCGAAAATTCCTGCTTGTTGCTATTGATTATTTCACTAAGTGGGTCGAAGTCGAGGCGCTCGCCAGGATCACTGAAGCCAAGGTCAAGGCTTTTCTCTGGAAATCCATTGTTTGTCGATTCGGCATACCTCATACTCTTGTCATGACAACGGCCGACAATTCGACAACGTTGCCTTTAGAACTTTCTGTGCTGATTTTGGCATCACTCATCGATTCGCCTCTGTCGGCCATCCGCAGTCTAATGGAGAGGCCGAGGTTACGAATCGTATGATATTACGAGGACTGAGAACCAGGCTAGACGCATCTAAAGGAAGATGGGTGGAAGAACTCCCGAGCGTGCTCTGGGCATACCACACAACTCCCAGGACGCCAACAGGAGAGACGCCTTTCAACCTGGTTTTCGGCTCCGAGGCTGTTATTCCGATCGAGATTGGCCTGCCAAGTATTCGAGTGGAGTCGTATGACGAAGCTGACAACCTCCCTCATTTAAGAGCCAGCCTCGACCTCATTGATGAAGTAAGGGACCGAGCTCAAGTTAAAATGGCGGCCTACCAACAGCGGATAGCGAGATATTATAATACTCGCGTCGCCCGAAAAGTTTCCGCCAGGGAGACTTGGTCCTTAGAAGAGCCGAAATATCCAAGCCGGCGGAAGGGGGCAAATTGTCCCCGAATTGGGAAGGGCCCTACCGAGTCGCAGAAGTCCTTCATCGTGGAGCATACCGGCTTGAAGATTTGAGTGGACAACCAATCCCTCGAACATGGAACGCAGACAATCTCCAACAATACCACCAGTAATGTAATGGATGTATTTACCCAAGAAATCAATAAATGTACACATTCGGAGATTTCCTGTGAACAGTTCTTGAAAAGAACTCGACGGCCCCACGGTCCTAAGGACACCCCCGGGTTGGTATCGTTTACCCCTGAGGAGGTTCAAGTCCAAGACTAGGCGGCCTCGAGTCGAACTCTCGGGCTGGTATCCGACTACCCCTGAGATTGTTCTTGAAAAGAACTCGACGGCCCCGCGGTCCTAAGGACACCCCCGGGTTGGTATCGTTTACCCCTGAGGAGGTTCAAGTCCAAGACCTAGGCGGCCTCGAGTCGAACTCTCGGGCTGGTATCCGACTACCCCGAGATTGTTCTTGAAAAAGAACTCGACGGCCCCGCGGTCCTAAGGACACCCCGGGTTGGTATCGTTTACCCCTGAGGAGGTTCAAGTCCAAGACCTAGGCGGCCTCGAGTCGAACTCTCGGGCTGGTATCCGACTACTCCCGAGATTGTTCTTGAAAAAGAACTCGACGGCCCCGCGGTCCTAAGGACACCACCGGGTTGGTATCGTTTACCCCTGAGGAGGTTCAAGTCCAAGACCTAGGCGGCCTCGAGTCGAACTCTCGGCTGGTATCCGACTACCCCCGAGATTGTTCTTGAAAAAGAACTCGACGGCCCCACGGTCCTAAGGACACCCCCGGGTTGGTATCGTTTACCCCTGAGGAGGTTCAAGTCCAAGACCTAGGCGGCCTCGAGTCGAACTCTCGGGATGGTATCCGACTACCCCCGAGATTGTTCTTGAAAAGAACTCGACGGCCCCACGGTCCTAAGGACACCCCCGGTTGGTATCGTTTACCCCTGAGGAGGTTCAAGTCCAAGACCTAGGCGGCCTCGAGTCGAACTCTCGGGCTGGTATCCGACTACCCCCGAGATTGTTCTTGAAAAAGAACTCGACGGCCCCGTGGTCCTAAGGACACCCCCGGGTTGGTATCGTTTACCCCTGAGGAGGTTCAAGTCCAAGACCTAGGCGGCCTCGAGTCGAACTCTCGGCTGGTATCCGACTACCCCGAGATTGTTCTTGAAAAAGAACTCGATGGCCCCGGTCCTAAGGACACCCCCGGGTTGGTATCGTTTACCCTGAGGAGGTTCAAGTCCAAGACCTAGGCGGCCTCGAGTCGAACTCTCGGGCTGGTATCCGACTACCCCCGAGATTGTTCTTGAAAAAGAACTCGACGGCCCCGCGGTCCTAAGGACACCCCCGGGTTGGTATCGTTTACCCCTGAGGAGGTTCAAGTCCAAGACCTAGGCGGCCTCGAGTCGAACTCTCGGGCTGGTATCCGACTACCCCCGAGATTGTTCTTGAAAAAGAACTCGACGGCCCCACGGTCCTAAGGACACCCCGGTTGGTATCGTTACCCCTGAGGAGGTTCAAGTCCAAGACCTAGGCGGCCTCGAGTCGAACTCTCGGGCTGGTATCCGATACCCCCGAGATTGTTCTTGAAAAGAACTCGACGGCCCCGGTCCTAAGGACACCCCGGGTTGGTATCGTTTACCCCTGAGGAGGTTCAAGTCCAAGACCTAGGCGGCCTCGAGTCGAACTCTCGGGCTGGTATCCGACTACCCCCGAGATTGTTCTTGAAAAAGAACTCGACGGCCCCACGGTCCTAAGGACCCCCGGGTTGGTATCGTTTACCCTGAGGAGGTTCAAGTCCAAGACCTAGGCGGCATCGAGTCGAACTCTCGGGATGGTATCCGACTACCCCCGAGATCTTGAAAAGAACTCGACGGCCCCACGGTCCTAAGGACACCCCCGGGTTGGTATCGTTTACCCCTGAGGAGGTTCAAGTCCAAGACCTAGGCGGCCTCGAGTCGAACCCTCGGGTTGGTATCCGGCTACCCCCGACGCAGGTCTTGAAGAGAGCTCGGGGCCTTACGATTCTAAGGACACCCCCGGGGTGGCATTGTTTACCCCTGCAACGGCTCAATCCAAGGCCTAAAGCAGGCTCAATCAGATTCCTAAGGCTAAATATCCTTACGGAGTTCCCTAGATTAACCCTCCTCATCAGAATCCTGGGACTTATGCTCGAGACAATGTGCTGCGGAACGACCCTGAAACTCAAACTTAACGTCGGTCTGTGGTTTAAGCCTTGAAAGGTCGGAGGAAGAGATGAGTCCCCTTACTTCCTCTATATAATGGTTAAAAATCGGAGGGCGATCGATTATGATATCGAACAAATAAAAACGAAGAACTGATACTCATTCGTTTAAAAGTTGAGCTGCTACAAAACTCTATAAAGTATCATCTACAGGCCGACATTGGCCGGCTTACAAAAGGAGTCCATTAAGGACAGGGTCAAAGACAAAAAATCAAGTCGAATATAGCCGCGCTCCTATTGATTCCCGGGACGCCCACCCATTGTGGTCGGCCCGGTGGTTGGCTCTTCAATTGTGGTCGCTTCAATGGCGGGGTCTCAGCTATCACCGCTTCGTCGGCTGTATCTTCAACCTCAGCATCGGAGGTTTCTTCGTCGTCTGCAGGTTGGAAACGCTCGAGGTCTTCTAGTTTGAAGTGCCGAGATAATCTTCTTTTGCACCTCTCAAAACCTTGGACGAAGGCATCCATAACAGCCTCGCGAAACTCCGAGGCAAAGTCAGGGGAATTCTTATATTCTTTAATGACCTCCCGAGCCCGAGCTTCGGCCGCGGCCACCCTTTCTTGAGCCTTCGTCTCCGCTACGGCCATCCTGTCCAGAGCTTCCTTTGTTTCCTTCTCGGCCAGGGCCAGCTTCTCTGCAGCATCGAGGGCCGCGGCCTCTGCATTGTCGGCCCGGTTCTCGGTGTACTCTAACTTGAGAATGGCCTCCTTCAATTTTTCCTCCATCGGCAGCAGCTTTGCCCTGGTTTCAGACAGTTTGGCGTCCAGGGTCTGCAGCTCCCTCTCGGCCCTCTCCCGCCACGCGCGATTATCTTCCCGAACGGCCTGAAGTCAAGTAGTGCCTTCGATTCCCGGGCCTTTACTTCTGATAGTTCTTTGTTTAGACCCTCGTTATGAGACTTGGCGTTGACCAGATCCTCACGAAGCACGAAAAGCCGTTGGACATCTATATTAAACAGTCGATGAATATAGAAATTCTGTAATTACAAAAAAAAGAGAGAAGAAAGAAAGGAGAGAAAAGAGAGGAAGGCCGTGATTCTACCTGGAGCGCGCTGTAAACATTGTATCGAAGGACTCCTCCAGTGGCAAGCCCTCATCTTGGCTTGAAATCTAGGCAAGATAGAAAGTTTAAGAACCGTTTCTGATAAACGGCTCTTGTACGCAGTGCCTTGGCTGGGCATCCATGAAGATTGAGACGGACTCTTCGAGATGTCCGGGGGAGCAGAGGCATCTGCTCCTTTTGGCGACTGCGGGCCTGACGGGCAGGTCTCAGCTAACCCTTTACTCCCGGATGGCCCCCCAGTATCCCTGGCAGGAGAGGAGGCGACCCCCGGTGGACTCTCCTCGGGGAGACCCCCGATAGGTATCCCGGCGTGAGGGTTCTCCTCTCCCTCGTCTTCCTCTACTAATATTGCCTCGGGGAGGGTCGCCGGAGGCTAGGTCGAGCGACCTGGCTCCCTTCGACAAGGCTTAGGGGTGGCAATCGTGTCGTGTTGTGTCGAGTCCGGGTCGTGTCATATTTTGGTCGGGTTGAAAACACATCAACCCAAACACGACATGTGAGTTAAACGGGTTAGGTAATTTGGACACGAACACGATCTGACTCGAAACACGACTAACCCGACACGATCTGTGATCCAAGATATACACAGGTCGTATTCGGGTTAACACGACCCAACCCAGCTAACACGACCCAATCGACACGACCCAACCCAACCCGACATTCTTTTTTTTTTTAAGAAAAAAAATATTTATTAAATAAATGAGAGCTTTACAAGAAACAAAGAAGAAAAAGCCAAATACAAATTTAAACTAGTTCATTTTCCAAGACTAGGAGGGAGGACGAATCATATTTTGCTACCATATCAGATGCAAACGGATGATCACAGAAAGCACAACCATAAAATCTGACTATTCAAGGAGCAGAATGATCATGGCTGAAAAATATATCCAGATTTTGCCAATAAATAAACAGCAACAAACTCATTTGAATGTCATGGTTGAAAGAACTTGTTATAAAGCTAAACTTACCATCACTTATAGAGATCGCAAAACCACCCCATAAACCCAATTATAGTAACTCCACTACTCCCAAGTCTAACCCACAAGCTAAATTAGAATCAGAGAGGATACAAGTATGGTTCAAAGATATTGCAAATGCATTCTACTGAAAGAGTATGCAGCAATATAATAATCTATAATCACAGAGGATACAAGTACAGTTCAAATGTATTGAACATCAGCATGTCCCTCCATGCTATCATAATCTATAAGAACCACAAACAATATATACTTCTGCAAAATTCCATATTTCGTATCACATCAGTCTAAAGAGAGCTCCTGTTGTTCTTTGCCAAAAGTTGGGTGGAGAATAGATAGGATGCCCATAATGGCATATCCAATGGTCACTTTAGTTCAACAGATACAAAGATAAACTACACAAACCTTTCACCAGGACATCCAGGACGTCAGCATCTGCTTCACAGTTTTTCTCAATCATCTTTGCCAATAACTCTAAGGCCTTATCCACTTCACCAGCTGAACAATGCCCTTGAATCAAAATTGTCCAGGTCTTGAGGTCAGGAAGGCAGCCACCCACTTCCATCTCTTCCAAAACCTTGCAAGCCTCATCCAATCTCTTAGCCAGGCATTAAGACCCAACCCAACATAACATAACAAAAAAAACAAAATTTATACTTGTTTTACATTAAACAAAGACATTAAAACATCACAACTATCCCAAAACAAATACAAATCTCCACAATATTACAACTATTCAAAAGTTTTACAATATCCCAAAGCAATATTACAAGCATCTTTCAAATCCTCTTCATCTCCTAAATTTGGCTAACATCCTGCCAAAAAATATATTAAGCTTTTAACCCCCAATAAATATAGAATGGTTATTGTGACAAAAAATAAAAACAAACAAATAAGATTGAGAAGAAGAGTTGGGTTTTATGACTCACACACATCAACAATCAAGATCCACAATAACATTTGAACATTGCACCGACACATCCTCCTCATTTCTGTTCAAAGTTGGATTTATAACATCTTCTACCAACTCTTCCAATTGCACTTGTGAATTTTCTAAATGACAATACGGAAAGCATATAAATAAAAATTTAATATTTGTAAAAATAATTAAATATCACAGTCATCACAAATTATATTTATTACCTTTTTCTGCACATAACCAATCTCTAGTGCACATCAAAGCCTCAACAACGTGAGGCTTCAAAGCACTGCGGTATTGGTCAAGAACCCGACCACCAATACTAAAAGCTGATTCTGAAGCAACCGTAGAAATTGGAATAGTTAACACATCACGAGCCAGAATAGCAAGTTCCGGATAACGATACTGATGAGCTCTCCAATAATCAAGAACAAGAAGTTCTGTTTCTATGTCAACCCTAGGCTCATCCAAATACAATTGCAATTGACTTTTTTGTGTTTTAAGACCATATGCATTGCTCTCAATGACAAATGCCTACATTATCAAAATCATAGACTTTCAAATCATAGACTATTAATAGTATTAATCTAATACAATAAAAACTATAAAACAAAAAAGTTAAATACCTTCAAATCTAACACAGGTTGTATATTCAAGATTGGCTCACAACGGGGAACAGTCGATGGTTGAGAAGAAGAGGTGACAACATTCATACTCAATGAATTGAAAGGTCAAATCATGTCTAATTATTGCATGTATTAACATCTCTCGAAATTTTTCCTCGTTAAACTTCAAAGATCGTGCAGTAATAGACCCTTGACTTTGACTTAAAATTAACTGGCTCATATCACGTTGTTTCAAACAAGTCTCTAAATGACGCCATAAATTTCCAGTTCCATACTTACTAGAAGCATTATACTCAATCTTACATTTGTTACATTATGCCTTTGTAACATTGTCTTGATTTATATACTTTCTAAAATACCCCCATACCTTTGATGTGGAAGTACGTTGCCGCTTTTCATCATTCTTATTATCTCCACTTTCTGTATCTGGGGCAGCCACATTATATGCATTATCAATATTGACATCCATAATTAGTTGACTACATGATGTATCCTCCATTTTCCTGGCAAGATTATTTGACAATTAGAAACCTAATGAACATTCAAAAATTCAAAAGTAAGTTAAAGATATAGCTAGAACAAATAAATACAAAAGAATCTTAGATACTCAAGACTGGGTCCTTCTAGGAAGCCTAAATTTAATTCATATCAGGTTTATGCTACTGATATTCTTAGTTTGGCCCACAGCAAGAAATCCATGTCATGCATCATAAGAACAACAGGAATCAACAAAAATCCATTCATCGTGTACATCCTGACTGGGTTAAGATACATTCATCAAATGTCATACACATTTACACCAAAAATAAAATAAAATCACCAGAACACAGATGATGATGCAACCGGTTATTCTACTTATCATCCTGTCAACTTCAGCCAAAGTCCTGGACAAAACTAGTAACAATTGGTAATTTTCAGAGGAAAAGAACACACAACATGCTAACTTTAACTGCAATGCTAATTTTTTCCCCTAAAGGTGACAGGAAGGTTTCTAAGTTCCCAATATTATGCAAAAATTCAATTCTTCATGGCAGAGTCATGGTTTAAATATGCAAATTTCCACACAAATATTTGGAAGAGAAAGTGTCCTGCCAGCCAACAAAAAAAAAACTTATTTGGTTCATGCCTTCACGGCTTCACATGGCCATAATTAATACAGGTGTCAAAAAGTACTGGCAACTGGTTGATACCCTTTAGATCTATACTTTTTTACCGTAGTTTCATGTGAAATTATTGACTAAACATACTATTGTCTTTTCTAAGTGTACTTTTGCTTTCTGTTCTGCAGATGAAATTCATTAATTTCCATCTTTTACACACATGGAAAACAGCTTAGACTTCAGATTAATATGGTTATACCATCTAATACCAGAAATGTATCAATCATGGTGCACTATCCTTTTGATCTCTAATTTTTAAGAATTACAGCATGCCAGAATATTTTGAGCGCAAAAAGAACCATAAAAGACTCACTTTTTCATAGGATAGAGCTTTGGCAAACAATACAAGTCTTTACTGGATAAGAGGAAGGTCACACCTACTGATTTTCTGCTACGCTGTTATCAGAGCTACTTTTATCAGTTCCTAACAAACATTTGAAAATCAGCTCATCAGCACAACAAAATCTGTAACAAAAAGCAGTATAACAAAGAGTCATGATCTAACCACAAACTGCAGTTGGTAGGTCCTGTGAAATGACAATGACATGACAATGACAGGACAAAATAGTGCTTTGGTCCAGATTTCATTCAAAAAGTTTCTGTAAAGAAGGGAACAATGTGGGCGTTACCTACCGGATCTTAAGGGTTGGTGCATCCCGAATGGTTTCAACAATCAATCGTCTCTTCTCTGGCGACCATCTCTTCGACTTCTCCTGCGACGGTTCCAAAAATGCGTTACTCTGTCTTCGACTTCTCCAGCAAAACTCAACCCATAGCATCCAAAATATTTCAGGTATGAAACGGAAAATTACAGGGGATGAAACGAACCCACAGCATCCAAAAAATTTTAGGTATGAAACGAAAATTACAGGGATGAAACGAGAAATTACTTATGGATTTTGTTGCTCGCCGGTGACGATCGGAAAGATCTAGCAGCGCTCCTAGGTCCAATGAAAGCGAGCAGCGGAAATGAATGGGAAGCTAGGAGCTAGGGCCGTTAGGGTTGAGAGGAGAGACGGAGTTAGGGTTGAGAGGCGAGCGGCGGAAAATGGAAATGAATAGGTCCGATGAAGTTAGGGTTGGAAAATAACTTATATAGTGGTGGGTTGTGGTCCTTGTGGACTTGTGGGCCTATGGGCCAGTGAACTGCTGTGGGTTCGGGTTATCCCGATTAAATACACGGGTCAAAACAGGTCAGACGGGTTTGTGTCAACCCGATTAAATACACGGGTCAATTTGGATCAATTCGGTTAAGCGATTGAACCCGAACACGACCCATTAAATTTCGTGTTGGCGGGTCATGTCATACATGGGTTTGTATCAAAAAATAGTCAACCCAAACCCATTTAATTCGTGTCGTGTTCGTATTGAGTTATCGTGTCGTGTCAAAAATTGCCACCCCTAACAGGGCCTCTTAGGCCCGGCTCCTATCGCGCCATGGGCGCTTCCTTCTCTCTTCCGGAGGCTCTATATTATCGAATCTTGGGAGAACTTCATTGCTGCAAAATAGAGAACCCAAGGTTAATTAAAAAAGTGCCCGAGGAATGCCAAATGTAAGCATAATATATACACTAAAATGCGTTCTCATACGCGTATTCAAATACCAAATACCCCCCCCCCCAAAAAAAAAGAGAAAAAAGAAAATGGTAATAACAATAATGAAACTCTTTGAGGCTCACCGGGAGCTGTGGGCAGCGACACTGGCATGGATGCGATCCTCCAAGGTTATCCTCCGATAACAGTTCCTTACTAGGGGCACGATGGTAGACACCAAAATGTTAAATAGTTCCTGATCTCTCTCTTCAATGTTTGAGTTCTGATTAGAACTAGTATCAGGAACACCCCAGTTCACGTCCACCCCCTCTAGATGTGCATAAAAAAACCGTGACTTTCACCCTTTGATTTTGGAAGGGAGATTAAGCCCGAGGACTCTCTTGGGCCTAGACGCAAAACTCCACCACCCATCCCTTATAGGATTCCGGATCCTATACAAAGCCCTAAATAAGGAGAGCCGGGCGGAAGCCCCATGGAAATGACAAAGCACCAAAAACGAAAAGATGATGCGAATGGAGTTAGGGATAGGTTGCGCAGGAATAAGATGGTGGTACCTATTCAACAAATTTACAAAAAAAGGATGCAGAGGCAGCTGTAGGCTATACTTAAAAAATTCTTCGTACAGCGCAACCTTCCCCGGTTGCATAGAAGTAACCCTATCTTCGGGGAGGGGAATGGAAAGTCGAATATTATTTGGGATCCCAAATCGAGCCCTGAGATTCCTAAGATCTTGAGAGGACATGATTGAGGCGATCTCCATTGGACCGGCTGATTTAGGAGTAACTACCGAAAATCCTACCTTATGACTAGTGGATGAAGAAGAAACCCTAGGGGATTGGGGTAATGGCCTAGACACTGGTCGTGGGGCTGGTTGATCCCCACGAATGGTCATGCCTCCGAGAGCTTGGCAGCGCGCCTGGGTAATCTCTTCACGAGAGGGTTCGATCAGTGGTTTTTTTCCTTTCCTATCTTGGTGGGGATCCATGAAGAAGGAAAAGGAGAGAGAAAAGTCGACTAACCTGAACTTGAAAGAGTGAAGACACAGAAGAGGCAACCAGAATAAAAAGCACGGGGGCGGAGAGGACGAGCCCTTTTTAATATATTTTGAATATAACACCTCGAGCGCCACAAAACCACGCGGCGATCCCTGAGTGGGACCGTGCAGGTAAAAAGATGTTATCCCCTTAGGGATATGCACCCTCCTTTTCTTTTTTTGAAACATCACCTATCGAATATAGAAATTTAAATTGAATTTTCCGCCCCTCCCCCTTTGGCAAGTGCGGTGCGCCTGAGCACAAGGGGCAGGGGCGAGGGGGCATATGATGTGGTCAGTAAATGAAGGTTAGGTCGTAATGCGGTCAGTAAATGAAGGTTAGGTCGTAATGTGGTCAGTAAATAAAGGTTAATTGTGATGTGGTCGGTCAACGGAGAATAGATTGAAATCCTGGGCGGCCTCCTGGTCATGAGCGGCCCCCAAGCCCTGGGCGGCCTCCTGGTCCTGGGTGGCCCCCAAGCCTGGGCGGCCCCCAATCCCTAGGCGGCCTCCTCCCTTGGGTTGTACTCCCCGAGCTCTTAAAGCTATTTTCGTATCAGAAGTACTTAATACGACAAACTGTCGTGTCCGGAACAAAGCTCAAGACCATCAAACATCATGACGCTTTAAATGACTTGAATAAGACAAATGCCAGAACAACACCATTCATCGAAAAGCTCAAATAAAGGAGATACTGAGCACCTATTTTAGAGCCATATAACTTTCCACTAACTCTGACATTCCCTTGGGAAAACCGAAACCCATCTTGAAGATTCCTAGCTTCCGGAGCAAGTTCCTTAATGCCTCTGGTGTTAATTATCAGCAAATGACCACGTGGCACACTCTCGCCAGTGGCTGATCTTTAGTTTATACATTAATCTTATCCGAAAAAGAAAGAAAAATGACTCGACGCTGACGCCATGATGATGAAGATAAGAAAGGGATATTTTTTGAAATTCAAGGAGTATAAAAGGGGATTAAATCCATGAGGAAAGGGGGATTTTTCCTTCCTTCGACCGGAGATCTCTAACAAAGAAATTTTTCTATCTTTCTGGTGATCCAGCATCAATAAAGGTCATGGTACTCATCTATTATCCTGGGATACGGTCTGCATGCCTATCCAAGATGGCGGGCTTGGGATCCAGTCTCTGATTGTTAGAAGGGATGCCCTTCTTGCCAGACATGCTTCTAGATTCCTCCTGGAGCCGCATTGTCTTTAGAGTACCCTGATGCGTGTTAGGTATGGAACCTGGACGTCGGACTTACATATCAGGCCTCCTCGAGGCTGCTCCTCTTTTTAGAAGGAAGTTTGTCGGTTTGGACAGTCTATCAGGGGTAATGTTTCTTGGATGATTGGAGATGGATCATCAATCGATGTTATTTAGGACATCTGGTTTTCTGAGCTTCCTCTCTCTCGATGGCCCTCTTTTATCAGTATTGATATCCCTTCCAGTTTAAGGGTTAAGGATTTGATTTCTTCTGATCCCCCTGCCTGGCATATCCCCTCGGTGACCCGTTTCTTTGGGCTGGAGCTTTCTAGACGTATTCTCTCGATGCCCCTTATCCCTGGTCGTTCATCTGACTCCAGGCTTTGGCAGAGATCCTGTCTCTCCAGGCTCCTACCAGGGATTTGATGATGATTTTCAGGCCGGATTCCCACCGTTCGATGGATGCTGCTTGGATTTGGAAGCTTTCCACTCTTCCCAGAGTGTAGCTATTTATTTGGAAGCTTCTGTGGGATTGTCTCCCTACCTGTCTTCTTCTCTTTCGGAGGGGTCTGTCGATCCAGCCGTGCTGTCCTTTATGTAGGGTAGAGGAGGAGTCCTCTGAGCATGCTATCTTCATTTGCCTAGAGCGAGACAGATCTGGCATATGGTGGGTTATTCTGTCAGGATGGACGATCTGGGTTCACCTCGCTCTTCTTTCTTCCTTGATATTCGTAGAGCTTCTCTGCAAAGGTGTAGCCTTAGGGTTGCCACGGCTTATCATATTTAGTTATCGAGAAACCAGATTCTTTTCACAAATGATCCCATGTCTTCCCTCAGGATTATGAGGAAAATCAGATCTTTGGTCACGGACTGTGCCTGGGTTGGTTCTGACATCTATGGCCTCTGGGGATCCCCTGCTGCTACGGCAGCGAACCAGCATACGGTGTTCATCTCTTGGGATCCCCCTCCTCCAGGGTTCGTCAAAATTAACTTTGATGGGAGTGTCCGTGGCAGAGCTGCTGGTTCTACTTTCGTCATCTGTGGCCCTCAGGGTGAGTTGCTGGGAGCGGGTGGTTTTGGTACTATTGACTCCTCCGTCCTGATGTCATAGCTTTATGCGGCCTGGGTGGGCATTTCTTATGCCGTTAGGACTCTTCAGGCTTAGAGGTTATTCATTGAGGGTGATTCCATATCGGTTATTTCCTAGCTGCAGAAGGAGAATTACCATTCTGGCCCTGCTAATCCGATGCTTATGGACATTCGGTCTATCCTGCATGAGGCTGACTGTGCTTAGATTCGCCACATTTATCGAGAAGCCAATTTGGCGGCGGACTGGGTAGCGTCTTTTGTGGCCCAGCATGCTGGTTCATGGATCTGGAAGCCGAGCGATCCCTGCCCTTCTTTATTACAGCAAATTTTGTATTCGGATCTTTGTGAGCTGACTCGCACTAGGCTAGTGTGATCGCCCGTTTGTACCAAAAAAAAAGAAGAGAAGCCAAGGGCTCGAGAGGAGCCGACCCCTTCGTCGTTCTAGCCCATCTCGTCGGCAGAGAGCTATTCCACCGTCGCCCAGAGATCGTGCTCGGAGCCTAGCCCGGAGGTTCAACCAGTACACCTCACTCACTGCGCTAAGAGCACATATCTTAATGGAGATCGAGCGCCAGATCCCTCGGCCGCCACCTCCGGATATTTCTGGGAGATTTTTGCCCGTGTTTCTTCTTCCCCATATCGGAATGCATCGACACAAGCTGCCTTGTGCTCATTCAAAAACTGATTCGAATTCTTATATTCCTCTACAGCCAAAGTAGCCTGTCCCTTGGCTTCGGCCACCTGACCTTAGCATTTTTGGTGACTCGAGACCAGCTCCTCTCTCAAAGCCTTCAATTGTTTCTGAACTTCAGAACCCATTCTACTCACCTGGAAACACAAAATCGATCAGAGTAATGAAAATTGACGAAGAAAAAACGTGAAAAGAAGTAGGGGAATGTCATACCTCCTCTTTCTATCGAGACATTCTCGCGTTTAGCTCCTAAAGTTTGTCGATGGCCTTCAGTTTATCATCCCTATACTGGTGCATCCTCTTCTTGAGGTCATTGACCCTCGATTGTCTCTCTTCCACCTCTAGCTGAGGCCGAGCGAGATCAGAGGTGAGTTTAACAATTTGATCATGATGCCACCTGGATCTGTTTACCTCCTCTGCAAGCCTTCGGTTCAAGCCGGCAATCTGATCTTGCTGCCACTGATATCTGCTCTCTTTCTCGTTAAGCCTTTTATTTAAGCTGCTTCTCTCGTTAGCAAAGCGCCTATGAGCATCGTCCCATTTCTCATCAAAAAGCTTCTTCAGGGACTCCATCTCCCGAGCATGCTCGGATCTACACTGCGATAACTTCGATTGAACCTTATCAACTAGATCGCGAGCCCCTCTGAGCTCACTGGCCTCAGTCTGGAATCTGGACGCTCGCTCCAAAGCGATTTGCTGGCCATGCTCTAGTTTTTATATGTTTCCTTGAGCTATACTTAAAGCTTTGAAAAGTTTGTCAGTCGATCCCACTCTTTCCTGAAGATCGGCGACCTCCCTCCTAGCTTGAGCGCAGGCTCCCGCGACCAATTTTAGACGATGGCACAGTGACCTCGTTATGATTGAACTACTCTTTAAAAACAGAATGTCTAAAGGTTCCTACTTACCCAGGAGGTGTATGCTGATGCTATCTTAGTAAGCGTGTGGTTGCTGACTTTGGGCAGAAGACTCAATGCTGCTCGGCAGGCCATCACACCCAAATGCTGCAAAAACGATCTCCTCGGCTGAGGGGTCATTCCTCTCATATAAAACGGACCGCATCAGCGCGACCATTGTCTCATCAACATCTGGGTTAAGCGAACTTAGCGCCAGAGGGTTGACTTGTGAAGTTTCGGTCCAAAAAACCCCGGTTCGCCTTGCCTCCTCGGCTAGAGCTTCAATATGCGAGGCTTCAGCTCGAGAAATCTTGACTTGCTTGCCTTTTCCTCCTGATATCTCGGTTGGGGAATCCTCACTTCGGGTTTCTTCATTCTCTAAAAGCCCTTCTTGACCTATGGGCCCCTGCTCCACTTCCTCCATCCTTGTCGGCACTTCGGCCTCCCCCTCGACCTCCCTCGGTCCTTCGGGAGGATGTCCTTCAATAGGAGGCTCCCCTTTTGCCTCAGCATCTATAACCACTCCCCTCACCTCCTCGATTAGCGCTGAGGGCACCCCTTCGTGAGCAGATGGTGATTTAGGGCTGCTAGCCCCCTCCAAGCGCGGTTCTTCATCTTCGAGCGGAGGGACTATCGACCCGGTTGGCGGTGACCCATTCGAGTCATCTAGTATCACCATTATTGATGAATGGAGTGCCTCGATGATCTCCCCCTCGACTGCCAGCTCACCTTCGACCATCTGTCCCTCCTCTATCATTGGTTATCCCTTTAAGAGGGGAGACTTCTCCTCTATTGCCGGCACCGCTGTCTCCGCTGCCGCCGACACCGCTATCTCCTTTTCCTTCGACGCAGAGGATTGCCAACCAATCTCAACTCGCTTCGTCTTCTTTGAGTGCGATTTAGAAAGGCGAGGTTTTTTCTCAGACTTGCGCCTCTCAAGCCGGATCCCTTCCGATGCTTGCCTAGCTCCCCCTTCATTTGGCTCATGAACTCTGACCTTTCGGCTGCAGACCCAACAAAGGATAATTTAGCCTATGACTAGATCGCCAAGATATAACTAATATGAAGAAAGGATAAAAGCCTACCTTGAGGGTTGATCGGGCTAAGCTCGGCGGCAAAAATGGCATCCTCTGCCAAGAGATCGCTGGCCGAAAATACCCGGCAACTGCGAAGGATGAGCAAATCCTTCTTTTCATGCTCGGACAACTCCAAATGAGCCTTCGAGTCCTTTGTATAATCCGTTCATACTGGAAAATCAGAACCAATGTTCCCTTCGGCAATAAAGAATCGAAATTTTCATTCCTTTATGGAGGATGGATTATCCGTTATCATCTTGAACGACTTTCAAGGCCTGATGTAGGGCCACTCAGAGCTCCTCCCGAAGACCAAGTTGTAGCAGACCCGGAATAAGGAGAGCGTCGTTACCCCAGCGCGGCTGCACATCAATATGAACCCGACGATGTTGCGCCAACTGTTCGTAGCCACCATTGTTGGACATATGTTATAGAATCTCATTATTTCCTTCACCAACGGATGAAGGGGAACCGAAGACCTGCTCTCAGGCTCTCTTCATAAAGGAAGACCCCATGTCCCAGCCACTTTGAAACTCTCTGTTTAGGTTGCGATAATCATAGAGCGACATCTCGAGGGACTCGGTACCTTCGGCGAACTCTGTCCAAGTCCTCCATGGTCATTACAGAAGCTACGTTCTCGGGCTCTTCATATTTTCGAGTTGAGAAGAGCAAACTCCGAATAGGGTTGCGAGAATCTGGAGGGGCAAGCCTTCGGAGAAGAAGTAGGAAGATAATGCAGTGGGAGATAACTCCCCTCAACCCTCTTTTTAAATTGCCCTGGCGGAAGGGCAACATACCGTCAGTGAGGATCCCCAAATTTTCGAATCGCCAGCTTGGACACTCGAAGCGCTGGGACTTGCCATGTGTTGCTCCCCCAATTGTTGTATGCAAGAAATGAGGGGTTTTCGCTTGATCCACCGAGAGAAATGATGGAACGGCGATGTGGTATTTATGAGACCATCATTACACGCCCCTTCGAGTCCTCCCGTCCGAGTGAGGCTATCTAAGACTCTACTTCCTATGCCCGAATTTACTTTGGACTAAGGAGTGGGGGTGTGAACCCCCGGATCCTCACCACGTGAGGATCCGCCATTGTTGACGGAGGAAGGGAGGCGCCGCCCCTTACTCCGCCATTGTTGACGGCCGTGGCGGGGGGGGGGGGGGGGGCACCGCAGCTAGTCAAAAAAAGGGGGCGCCGATGCGCCCCCTTCACACGAGCAGGGGAGGGGTTAGCCCCTCCCCTTGCCATGATTTAAGGAGGGGGGGGAGCACCCCTCCTCCATCATCCTTCCCCTCGGTGCCGGCCACAGGTAAGAGGGAGAGAGAGAATCAGAGAGAGAAAGGGAGCCGGAACCAAGCCAGTTCACGGCTTGGTTCGGGCCCGGCGGAGCGCCCGTCGCCTCGCCGGGCCTGGGCGGTGGCTGTGGCCCTCATCGGTGGCGGGCAACCGTCCGGTGAGGGTCCGGCCGGCCGGTGGCCGGCCGTGCCACCGGCACGATGCCAAGCCTCGGACGAACGAGAGAGAGAAAGAGAGAAATTGAGGGAGAAAGAGAGGGAGAGGGAGGGGGGGCGGCGGCCGCGGCGGCGACCGGGCTGCCCGAGAATTGGCCGGCGGCGGCCCTGGCCGCCGGCATGACTCCCCCTGTTTCGGGTGAAACAGGGGAGGGGGTGGGGAAGATGAGGACGTGGGCCGGCTGGGCCGTCCCACGTTGGGCCCCTATTGGGCCGGCTCACGAGCTGTTTTGGGGCTGCATTTTGGGCCCCGTATTGGGCCAAAAATGGAGAAATAAAAATATGGCCCGATTCGGCGTTGATTCTAGTTTCTCGGGTATTTTTATTTTTCCATTCGGGCTTATATATTGTGAGATATTCGAGCCCATTGGGCCTAGGATTAGACTGGGTAGACCTTAGGGGATGCTTTATTATTCCAATTTTAGAGATTTAATTGTGAAAATTAATGCTGTAGGTAACCAGATGTTCACGTAGCTGATTTACAGTTTGGGATAGCATATTGAGGTAAGTAAGCCATTTATTATAATTTTCATAATTTGTTAAAATATAAAATTATGTATTAAAATGCTATACGGATATATATTGCATTATTTGTATTTAAGCCATTTATTGTAAGTAAGCTAATTATCATGATTTTATAAATTATTTAATATATAAATCTTTGGATTTATAGCTATTTATGACATGAGACAAAATGAAATTCTTATTTAATTTGATAAATAGCACCCCGAGTATACAATTGGACATCTGCTATAATTATATGTGATGGCTAATATTTTGCAAAGTAATGGATTATAAATATGCAAAAATTGAATGATGTGATTATTTTGGCTTTGCAAATATGGTACTATTGATGTATTTTTGTGCTATGAATGTACAAACCACTGTATATGTGATATGAGGAGCTTAGGCTCATGATGATGCATGATGTGCTACGTACAATATGATGATGATATGTGTCGCCGTGGTTCTCATATGATGTGAAATAATGTGAAATGCCAAGTGATACGGGACCCACCTCCATAGGGAGAGATATGTGGAGGACACACATCTAGAGGATGTGATGTGATTGATATATGGCATAACGCACACACATCTAGAGGATGTGTCGTGATTGATTATGATATATGGCATAACGCGGGTACCAGGACCCTTCCTCTTAGGGGACATTAAAGAGTGATACACAGATGGGTGTTGTAGGGCCGTGGGACACATAAGGAAATAATAATATGAATACAGTGATTTGTTTACATTGCATATTTCAGCATTTATTGTATAATTAAGCTTCCAAAATTAAGCTGATGACATACATGTTTTGATAACATGATGAATGTATTTGAAATTGAAAGTTTTATACATGAAAATGTGGTTTGATAATATCTTGACGAAATGATTATATAATAGTAGGCTTACTTATTGAGTGTAAGCTCATATAAATCTTACAATGTTTTTCAGAGCCACAGGACTGAAGAATGGGATTTGGGTAGTTGAGCTTCTATCAGAGGAAATTAAGATCCAACATTTTGTTGTAACCCTATTGATTTATGTATGATGGGCATATAGCCAAAAACTCATAATTATGGCTTGTACTAAAATGTTTGACTCTGAATGACATAGTGGTAATATCCTTCCTTGAATAAATTGGACTATTACATGACGCCTTGCATGCCAGGCATGCGGCGGGTTGCCACCCTTAGATCCCACATTGGGTTTGGGGCATGACAGGGTGGCATGTGATGAGAAGTAAAATCGTCGTCATGTCAACATTCGTGCACACGACTAAAAGGTTGATATACCTTTGATTTCTGATCCGCCAGCTGTCATATTCAAAAAAAAACAAGGCTGATATACCTTGGCGACATCGAGCCATTTCCATACCTCGGCAAGACCAAGCCACTCTCATACCTCGACAAGATCGAGCCATTTCCATACCTCGGCAAGATCGAGCCATTTCGATACCCCGGCATGACCGAGCCACTCTTATACCTCGGCAAGATTAAGTCATTCCCATACTTCGGCAAGATCGAGTTATTCTCATGCCTCGGCAGGACCGAGCCATTCCCATGCCTTGGCTAAGCCAGAGCGCCTCTGAACCTCTGCGGAACTAAGTGCGGGAAAATTTAAGTCCAGGGTAACTCGACGAGATTCCAATCACGTGGATCCCAACTACCTTAAGTGGAGGAAAAAGTCAAACATGACCTAGAGCCTATAAGGCACCGAATCTCAAAGCACCAGTCAGCCTCTCTAACCGTTGATTCTCTAACTAACGGATTCGAAAGCTACCGGCCTCATAACAAACTTGATTCGAATAAGATTCGAATCATGACGATTTCGAATCCCCTACGACACGCCCAAGGAATCAGGTAGTTATCTGCCACCACCTTGGCAACCTATATATATGCTCTGTCCTGAAGTCTTCCAGGTATGCTCACTCTTTTACTGAAAAACTCCATTGAAGCTCAACTCAAGCTCTCCGACTCTTTGAGATGCCATTCTTGAGGGACTCTTCTGCGAGAGCCTTCTCCTCATATCTGCTTGCTGTGAATCTCCACTAACTTGGGCGTCGGAGGGTTTTTCGCAGAGGGCCACCCTCGATACTCTCTGCGCGAGGACTGCCTTGCAGGTTCCATCCGGACGAGAGATTGGCGTTCAGATTCGGAGTTGGGCCGCACCCGAGTTGGAGAATGGATTTTCGCAGCAACACTTTATATGACAAAATGTAAAAATGATAACATTCTTACTGTTCAACTAACTGATAGAAATATTATAATATATAATTTTAAAACAGCTTCACATACCCTTGTATTTGTCTGGCTATTTCCTTCCTAATGGACATTGCATTCACCCTGATGTTCTCTTGAAGTCTTCTAATATCAGAGCATGATGTTGTTTACCAACTCTTTATGATACATGAGTCGCACCTTGTTTGACTCAACATAAAAAAAAATGCTAAAATGATATAAATCCCTTACAAATATCTTGATGAAATAGGGTCGACATGCGAGAACTTGTGGTTGACAGGCCCCCTTATAGGTGAAAATTTTAGTCAGGCTAATGCTATATGTCATAGCCTTTTCTGACAGTTGCTTGATAATTTAACATCTTCTATAAGCTGTTATGTTGTGTTATTTTAGACATCATGCTCACAAAACGCGCCTCTCTCTCTGTGCGCGCATGTGCGTATGTTGCTGTTCTCATTTGTAATATGATTAGACAACTACTGCTCCAAGTTTTATGTTACACCATCTAGCTTGAATTTTTTAAATTTTAACACAAATAAATCAAATATCTTTCATCAGCTATCTACAAATTGAAACCTTTTTCCTTTGTTGCTCAGCCATTTTTGGTTAGTCATCTATCTGTAGCAATATTTTTGTTTGAAACAAGCAGATCATATCTTATTCATTTTATTTTTATTTGTATTTGCAGAATGCTATTATGCATGATGTCAGCATGACAATGGATGACAGCATGTCAGAAATATTATGCAATTCAAGGGGCCTTTTAAATGACATGGGCTTTACAAAGAAGTTCATGGACTCATATGTGTATCCAGATGCCATTGAGAATCTAACCGATAACTTCAATGATGTGGAAGAAATTATTCCCACCGAAGGTAGAGATAAACAACAGAAATGTATGTTTTGTTTCAAAGCTTTGCTTTTTAACAATTATACGTAATATTTTCTTAAGCTTCTTCTTGTTACTTCATCATGTTAGATCCTTCATTCAGAATCATGTAGTAGCAATTCAGTTTCCTGTTTTGAGTGAATAATATATTATTCCTTTTCATGAATTAAATATTAGAATATTGCTGTCTGTTAGGTTCTTCGTTCAATGTCATGTGGTAGCAATTCAGTTCCCTCTTTCGAGTAGAAAATTTATTATTCTTTTTCATGAATTAAATATTAGAATCTTTCTGTACATGTCAAAAATCTTGATTTTTCTTTATTTTAATAGATAGGAGAATTTTAAAATTTTGGAACAATGCAGTTGGCAGTTTAGTTTAGCTGAAAATGATTATTTTAAATAGTTGATTCCCATGGAAAAATTATTGTTTACAAAATGTTGCAAGTTGTACATGCTAGAAAAAATAATGTAAGGATATTTGATATGTAATGTTGCTATTGTTGCAGCAATTAATTTTTGCTGAAAATCACTAATTTATCCATATATTAAAATGATTTTGTATGGTCATAGAGGCACTTTTCTTAAATATTCTTGCCTGGAGTTTTTCACAAGGTCTACATACATATACATACATTCATACATGTCATACATACATACATACATAAATATTAATGGTTGTCAGAATGGTTTTTCATCATTAAGCACTCTCAAATACTGAAATGCTTAAACAATCTGTATGTTTAAACAGATGGCTAAGTAACTAAATCACCAAATAAATTTTTAAAGTGACAAAAGTACAATAAAAATGAACAAAAGTACAATAAAAATGATATCAATGCGTCATTGCGGTGACTAAACTAGTCGGTTTATGAAACAAAAGGTAGTTCTAGTACTAGTAGTAGTGCTGAAAACAAGAACAAAACAAGAAAAAAAGGTTGTTGTAATTATTGAAAGATAAAAAAGGAAATTTCAAATCAATGGAAAACAACCTACATGAGAGAAGCTCAATTAAGAAATAAAGGGGTGAAATGAACAGTATTCTAATCAGCAAAGGTGGGAGGCCTTACTTTAGAGATGGGGCCAGGTTATCAGAACAGGTTGCTTATCATAAAAAGATGAAGCTTGGATTAGACGAGCAAGGAGAGAAAAAAAAGGGATTGCTTTAAAATTCTTCAGTATTCGTTTAAAAAATGAATTCTAGGTTATGCTATATACTAAGGTTACATTTGGATGAGGCATTTGAAAAATTCACTGAGTTTTGAAATGTAGCATTTCAAAATATAGTATTTCAAAATTCTAGGATTTTACAAATTTATTGTTTGGGAAGTTTGCTCTTGGAAATAGAATCTTGTTTGAAGAGGTTAAGGAGCCGCACAATTAATTTCGATCAAAAGTTCTTAGATGAAGAGGTTGAGGAGCCATGATGGGTGATTGCTGGTGCTCTCACCACTTGTCTTTATGGACCCATTTGAGGTCATCAATGGCGTCACAAGCTTCCATCGCTTCTTTTGCATTGTTGTCGGGGATCAAGGGCTCAGGTAGAGGTCCAGATTGCACTGTGGCATTGACAAGCCATCGATGAGGGGTGGGCTTTCGCTGCTTGACTGCTGAGGAGCACTTGCCTCCCTAGGTCATGCGTAGAAGAGACTGCCTTCTGCTCCTATGTCTATGGCGATAGTGCTATGGTCAATGGTAATAGCGTAGCAGCGGCTTAAGAATCCTATTGCAAAGCATTCTCCATCGCCACCTGGCATAGGTGCCACTTATCGCTCCACAGCAACCTCACTGTGCTATTCATTGGGTTGATCATCATGGTTGTTATCAACGTATTTATATATAACCATTTTGAGGAATTTGTAATATTTCTAGAGATGGGTTTCAAATGGAGATTTTGGATTCCCCAAATCTCTATTTAGAATTTAGAATTTTCTCTTGTGAGTAGTTAAATAGAGAATGTTGGTTTTGGAATTTGAAATCACCACTCCAAATGGAATCCTTCTTGAAAGTCCCCATCCAAACATAACCCAAAAGGATTTAGCAGTAAATATAAGGACCTTGTAATTGTTTGAATATGTTAGGAGGCATGTTAAATATATGTTTTAAATTAGTATGTTTATTATTAAATATATTAGGCATTGCATCTATTGGCCTCCATATGGTGGTCCTGCAACTTGGTTGGGACAATATGGGGCATTGTTGACCTCTGTATTCCACCTCGGCGAGATTGCCTCGACATGGATAATATGGAGTGAGAGTTTTTGTTTGATGTTTTCCACCTTAGGGGCTGAGAAACTTTCGATTAAGAGATCATGGTTCTTTTAGCTTGTAGTGTAGAGATATTTAATTATTATTATTTATATCTTGTTCCAAACTCAAAAGTGAAATTATTATGATTACATTTTATTTATTATTACTAATTTTTATGATCATATTTTATCCTTTTTTATGCCCTTTCTACCTTCATGCTTGTCCTTTTGAGTTCCAACCTCAGCTAGGCGAGGAAGTAGAGCTCAAAGTTTTTAATGGAACAAGACTCTCTTTTGGGTCAAGTCAGGTTCGAAGTAGGGCTCCACTTTTGGGTCGAGTCAGGCTTGATGTTGGAGTAGGGCTCCAATTTGGGTTGAGTCAAGCTTAATTTGAGGTAGGGCTCCAATTTGGGTCGAGTCATGCTTAGTAGCAGGGCTCAACTTTGAATCGAGCTTCACTGAATTTGGGAGCAGAGCTCTACTTTAGGTCAAGCCAGGCTCGATTTAGGAGCATGGCTCTACTTTTGGTTGAGCCAGGATTGAATTAAGAGCAGGGCTTCAATTTGGGTTGAGTCAGGCTCCTTTTAGGTTAAGGACCTGGGACCAAAGTATCAAGGTCTTCATCTTGATGATTTAATATTCTTGAGGATGAGATAACAACATTTTCATCCTTTCTTTTTCTTTTCTTTTCTTTTTTTGTCCCCTCCCTTTTTTTATCACATTGATTGCTCCCAAATCCTTTCTTATTTTTTTTTTTTAAGAACATCATCTCTCTCTTTTTTCATCACATCAAAGGCCTTCCTTATCATCTTTTGCTGAGACAGCCTCTTACTCGAAAGCAAATTTGTGAAGGTAGGGAAAGAGATGATCGTGGCCATTGGATGATGCTTAAGCTAGGATGGGACCATTGGTGAGATTCTAGGGTTGGAGGGGAAGCAGGGTTAAATATCTTGCGTGCAAAACCCGAGGAAAAGAGAGATAAGGAGATGACATACTAAAAAAGAGAGATGGGGGAGAATGGACAAGGCTAAGGTAAAAGCACGGCTATTAGTGAAAAATAGATTAGGGATTTTTAATAGATTAGGACAACGGTTGGTATACAATAAATTACTTGTTATTTTTTTAATGATTATGGATTTTAAATTTTAGATTTCAAAATTGAGTTTTAGATTTTATGATTTTAAATTTTAAATTTTAGATTTTTAATTTTAGGTGGTTTTGGATTTTGAATTTTGGATTTGTATTTTAGATTTTGAACTTTTGAATTTTAGATTTTGAATTTTGAGTTTTAGATTTTAGATGATCTTTTGAATTTGATATTTTTAGATATTTTGTGTTTTGGATTTTAGATTTTAAAATTTGATTTTTAGATTTTTAGATGATTTTGAATCATTATAACCTTAATTTAACCTTTTAAACCAACTCAACCATATCATAACTATCTCTTTATTTTCTGTTGAACGCATATCATGACCTCAATTAGGCTTGAACCCATTCAGATCAAATTTTCTTTATAATGGAGCCTGCCTAATTCAGGAAAATAGGCTAAATGCCTTTATCTGAACCCAGCTAATTGGAAAATTGATAATCTAACCAAATGAATGAGGCTGGATGTTGGATTTAACTCAATCATTAGTAATCAAACTTGTCTGCTAAGTTTGAAGATTGAATTTGATCCAATTTAATCACGTCCATTGGTCGAGCTCAAGATTTGAAGTTAAGCTAATTAGGATCAACTAGGGATACTTATTAAGCTTGAATATTGGATCTGATCTAATTATGAAGATTTTGATCCAAAATGTACTATAGTGAGCCAAATGCTCAAATTAGGATGCTGGATTAGGCTCAATGCATAGATTGCATGCCCTAATTGGTATTTTTTATCAAAATTTTTAGATTGGTTCTCAAGTCAACCCATTTTATAAGTGATGCATCTTTCAGCACCGTGGCTTATTGATGATTTAGGATGGTGACTAAAATCACCTCAAACAACATGTAGTATTTTTTTTGATGAACTCCTAAATTATGATCAAATTGTTAATTTGATCATAATTTAGTATTGGAAAATATGAAGAATATGATATAATCCCCTATTGGATTCACTAGCAAACTATTTTATTTTAATGGAATTGCTCTACTAAACCTCAGATTTCTCTTAACATGGACTATGAAGGTAGGAATCTTGTTGTGAAATTGATATGGGTGAAGGGACCTACCTAAAGGAAAGAAAAATTGAGGTTTGAATAGGATTTACTGTGTCTAAATGATTATGGGAATTCTTGGTTCCATGAAAATTTTTAGAAAACATAGCATTATTGTATATTTGAGTTAGAAGGTTGAGATTGCAATGGAAGAAAAATTAAACTGGGAGGTGTGGTGGGGATGGGGTTGAAGATTTTATTATTATTGATGGTTTGGAAGGCTGGAAGAGGATTTAGAATTATGAAATTATAAAAAACCTAAAGGAAAATCTTTTGTGAAAAAACAGAAGAAACTTTTAGGATGACACAAGTTATTAACTCCATGCAACTGCGTTGCCATGACATGGTTGAAGGAATCACTTTATTGCATCATGGATTACACTATGAAATGACAGAGAGCTATTTTTATTCAACTTGGAAGTGTTATATTGTAACATGTAGGGCTACAAATAGGGATGCAAATACATGGGGTCTCGCTAGTGCATGCTTGACCTTGATTCAACATGGTTTTATCATTTAGTATTGATTTGAACTGGACCAAACCTTTTGCTAATTAGGTGGGGTCAGGTCCATGAAAAATATTTTCAACCCAACAGGTCATTTTGTTGGGTTAGGCTCAAGCATGGCCCGGACCTAATCGGGTTTACGCTTGGACGGGGTCAGCTTGGATTTACAGTTCAAGTCAAATATCATCTATCCTTTTAGCTAAAAATAACAATAGGTAATCAAATACAAAATCATTAATTTTTTAAATAAAGCTAAAAATGTTAAATTAAATGAGTTTTCATTTAAAAAGTTTTTTTTTAAATTTGACATGGGATATTAATCATTCTTAAGGTAAAATTTACAAGCTATAATTTTAAAGAATAAATACCCATTTACTTGAGAGCATTGTAAATAAGAATTCAACGAAACAAATAACAATTTTTTGTATATAATCAAATGAGAGTAGGTGAGAGTATGGATGAACAGAGGGGAATTAATTTAGGTAGGGCTCACTTGATGAATTCACTAAGACATTCAAGGGGGAAAAAAGGTATTATATGATTTGGGCTTCTATGTCGGGCCAGATTGGATGCTGGTCAGATCAGGCATACTTTTTTCTTAACTGAAATCAGACTTGGATGATATGCAAGTTGGGTCAAGTTAGGTTGTTTCAGAAGTTAAAATACCTAAACCCGACTTGTTTTCAAATCAGGTCCACTTTATGACCCTAACTTGACCCATGGATCTTCAAAAAATAAATCAGATTGGGTATAATTGGATCATGGTCAGGTTGGTTCATGAATTCTCCTAACCCATTTTCAACCCTAGCTATAGATAAGCCAGCCCAACAAAGTCAAATAATTATTTTTGGCTGTACTTTATAGTGTGAGCATGATCAAGATTGACCAAGGCTCTCGCTTAGCTCAGGCATCCCTCCCACATCCTTGGACACTATTTAGGTTCCACTTTTTGATATGCTGCTTGATTAGGCTTGATATGTGACCAAACAGTATTGAATGAGCTGAATTCTAAGCTGAAAACAAGCTGTTCATAAATAGTTCAGTACATTGTCACTCATTAATCTAGTTGTACCAGAAGGATGTCTCTTGTACACCCTAACAGATTCCTTGTGGCTATAGGTTATAAAACATTCAAAAGAAAAATTTTGCTTCTCCTAAAAAGACAAGTTAAGGGCTTATGAAAACAAGGAAACCTCTTCCTTTTTAGGCGACAAATGCTCCCATTACGACTTACAAATTAACTAAACATTACATAAAACAACTTGTATATGCAAAAAGTGAAGAGAGAACAAGAAAAGAAGAAAACCTCGTGAAGTTTAAACTACCCTGGAGCACCCTATATCAAGGCCATGGTACATTGTACTGGTTCGCACTGGTGCATACCAAGCATATTGAACCAATACGTGGCATGGGGGTGTATTGAGTATCGGTACGTCGAACCGGCTCTCATATCAGACATATGGACATTGTGCCAAGATGGTGCTGATATGAGGTCTATACCAAGATTGCAAGCCTTGATCAGGGCACCAGAACTGTTGCATAAAAAGCCTTGGAAGCACATATGGTCAAGAGAAAACAAGGAAAAGAGAGCCTCATGAAGTTTGAACCCATGGGACAACCTATATTGGGACACTAAAGCCTTCTAAATATACTTCTAATGACTTAAGGACTTTCCTAATGAAACTCCTTGAAACGAACGCTGAATTAATTTGAAATTCAGCTCAAGAAGTACGATGGAACTAGAATTGCAATACCTAAACTACCATTAGATTCCTAATGAGCCAATGCTTTAAGATTTGAAGAGATACTAGGTAAATGGATCAACACCATATAGCTTTTTAAGCGACTGGTTTAGTGTTTAAGTAATCTTTTTTGATAATATCGGCAAGGAAATGAGCCCAAAGGTTGCAAATTATTAATATATTAAGTACTATTACTTTTCAATTAGTTAACCCTTTCTCAATGTTATTGATTGAACAGTGTCTTTGTGTTCTTGGTATTGCATGCTTATTAATGTTGCAACTTATAGGGTCAATCCTCTTGACTTTCATTCTTATATTTCAGTACTAAAATAATGATGAAAACATAATCTTGCTTAATAGTTGGTGAATTGTGTTAGTTGCAATCATGCACTGTGATGTTTCTAGCTTTTAAAATAGCAAATTCATCGAAGCTTGTCTTCAAAAAGGAAACCAGGGGACTGTTTAGTCGCTTGCTTTCAAAATGAAGAATATTGCATGAATTTCTTGCATTTTGATTTCTTATTGGGAAAAGGCTTAGATGAGTTGAGTTGAATTGAGTCCTATTTTTGATTTCTTGTAATATATAAGATAAATTTCATAGGTCAGAATCTGAACATTTCAACATATTTGCCAGCTAGATTTGATATATTAGATGATGATTTCCTTGATAGAAGAAAGTATGATGTGCTACAGAAGAATACACTGTTCTGTTCTGATGGCTATCCTTCCATTTGCTCCAATTGTGAAAATGCTGAAATGCATGACTATGGCTTTGGAGATGACTATTTTCTGAAAAAAAGGTAGCATTTCACAAATATAGCTTCATATAGATATACTGACTTTTGACCAAGGATGTACTAATACGTTTTTCTTTATAGGACTGTAGCAGAAGCACATAAAAGATTTGACATTTCAGGTGTTTTACTTTCTTAAATTTTTGTGACAGTACTGGCTGTGAATTTATCTATTTGTTCTGTATGTTGTTGAACTGAAATCTTCATGTGTTTCACATTCTTAACAAAGTTTTTGAAATATTACTGGCTATAGTCAACATCTGTTTGTTCAGCTGATTGGGTGATGACAAATAAACATCATATCACTAAAAGACGCCAATAAAAGAAATCACTGGCTACAGTGCGTCTGTTTCATTGCTATGTACCATCGAATAAGCATCTTCAATTTTTGCTCCTTTGAAATTTGAATAATTAATGACAAATTGTCCCAGGTTATGCAGTACAATATTTGTCGGTTTCTCTTTTCTAATTTATATACTTTATACTTTCAAATTTCTGATTAAATTGTTTATGAGCTTGCCGTTGTATTAGCTGTAATGAATATTGCATAGAATGTTTATGGATACACCATCATTGGACTTTCATAACTATAAAAAGTGGTTAAAGAAACTCTAGGAAAACTATAGCACCAGATCATTTTGATTATGGGCTTTCCTAGTGCAGTTTCTCATCTGGTGACCTTCAGATCCACCTCTGGTTCATGATAGTTTTGTCTGAACCATGCTAGTGATTGGTCTCACTTTCTGATATTCATGTTCTCTTCATCTTCAAATGCTATCATTTTTCTTTTTTCTTTTTCCATATGTAAGATATGTCTCATCAATGCTGCATGTTTCCTTCTGTGCCATTTTCTATGAAACCTGGATGACTTGTATGTTTTCATATGCAAAGTTTTTAAACTACCTGTTTTGCATATAACTCCCTTAGAAAGGCACTTTCTTTATATTTATGCAGATCGGGACCTCTCTTTTCTAAAAGATTCCTCTTTGAGGCCAAAGTTAACTTCTATCAATCACAATGGAATATTTGCTGCATGTTTTTCTGTTTCTACCCTTGTTTGACCCTTAGGTGCTTCTAGCTAGTGAGCCGCTTGTGCTTCTTGATATCATTGTCATTTTGAGCTTCTCTTCCCCACCTTACTCAGGATCTTGTTGCTACATTGAATTCTGAGAGTATGGTGTTGAGGTATAATTTACTGGCTAAAAGCTCCAAAGGGCCAACTGAGAGCAGGAATGGATAGAAGCCAGACAAATATTTAATTATGGCCAATGGAAAGTTAATTTGGGTCCTATTAGTCAATCTATGGGATAAAAGATTTCCTGACATGCAAATATGTAAAAGAGGGACATTTTATGCAATTAATATATAATGGGATGGTTATATTCAAAAACTGTTAAATTACAAATGTAACATTACTGATGATTACTTATGGGATCTCATAATAATGATGAGTCACATGTACATTTATGTTCATTTTATCCAATGTAGGCTTCAGTTTGGGATATTTGGCACCTACAGATACTGCTATAGTATGTGTGCAAATCTTAGCTTTTATTCCAACATCTCCCTACCTTCATTTGGAAGGCCATTTTGTTTTGCACATTTATACATTGAACTCTTAAGGTTCAAGAGTTACTTAACATGTTTGTCAACTATAGCTGGAAACACTTTCCGTTGTTACCTCAAAGATTCAAAGGAGCTAACGTTAGTGTAGCTTGTTTTGTTGATTTGGCGAATTTTTTTACTATGGCCTGTGTTTCTATAATAAATACTCTTTGGAGAGCAACAGGAGGAGCAACCATTAGAAAAGGAATTAAAAGTAGGAGGAAATGTAATCTTGAGCTAGAAAGGGACGAGAATGATCTGCATTGAGGATTTAGAAATATTCTCAATCAAGAAAGCAAGAAGTCCTTGAGAATGTGTTATCCAAGATTAGCTCAAATGCTTGGCTTTGACATATTAAACTCTAATGGAAGTACTAGATTTCTTTGAAAGATTAATATTGGGCTTGATTTTTAGCAAAGACTCCATTTTTATGCCTTGCAATAACAAGCAATTTTTATAAGATATAATGATCAGTCAACTGGGCGACATTTCATGTTTGTACTCAACTTCTGATAACTTCTTAGCTAATTATTGGAAGCCTGCTTATATGTTTATATGTAGCATTTGCTTGTTTGCTACCACCCATGTTTGTATGCAGTCACAAAACCCTTGCCCAAAGAATGAGTGTAAGTTATGTTGCTCTAGTCAGGAGTAGCTATTATCAGAATAGCGGTTGTTACTGATTCTACCCTAAAGATCCCATGATTCCCATGTTTTCTTACTGTCATAAGAAAGTGGAATGTAAATGCTTTTTAAATGCAGTCTGATCTTCACTAGTAAATGAAGTTGTTATGGTTTCAGTAGGAAGACCAAAGTGTCTTTTTGTTGTAGCAACTGCCTGGCATAGTCTAATAAGCATTTATAGCAAACGATTCCCCAAACAACTCCATAGTCAATGGCTAGAATTCGGTGCTTCTTGCTTCTGTTTGTCAGATTCTTCTTATGTAAATGTTTGGTGTAAGTTTGCATTTTTAAATAAACTGGATGCCAAAGTTTTTATTTATTACAATTATATAGACATTTGTTTTGTTGATAGTTGCCTAAGAAATTTTTGCTTTTCAAAATTTTTGTTCTTGGACACCAAACAGTGGATGTTTAATAAGTTATTTTTACATTGCTCACTGCTGTTTTATTGTACATTTTTTATTTTGCTTTTGCTGTTTAATTGTACATATTCTAACTAGACATGTTTTTCTAATCTAATCTTTTGATTGATGATGGTCCTTTGTTGTTTGATATCAGGGCCATCTTCCCCTTATTTCAGTTATTCAACGTCAGAAAAGGAGTATGACTTTTTATCTTTTGACCCGGGCAGGTACCTCTCACATAGTGCTGTGCTATTATTATATGCAGAGGGTTGCTAGCACTGATCCATTTGATGATCAGGTATCCTATACTCGAAGAGGGATCCAATTGAACAGCATGTTTTATCTGCCTGCTTGGTCTTTTTTGAATAACGAAGACTCACAGGATACCATGAGTTTATTAAGGTGAGCCTTTGGATCTTTGGATTTTCTCTTTCTTGCACATTTTGCTTTTATATTCTAATCCTAAAGCTTTGATTTTATTGAATTTACAGCGAAGAGTCATGCTCATCCACTGCAGGTTATTCATAATTTGTGATTATAAACTTTTGATTTTTACAAAATTAAAATTTTAATTTGGCATGATACCTCTGCCAAAAAAAAGAGAAACAAAACAAATATATGCTTCCTTCTGCCATTTATGTCATGTATTTCTAGTGAAGGAAGAAAGAAATTATGACTTAAGTCGACACCAAGTGAAACTGAAAGATTGCAAGTTAAGCCACTTGGATGAGCTTCAGATGAGCTTTGACAAAAAGTATAATTTAGACAAAATTTTGGAACATGAAATGATTTCTACAAGCCTTGATAGAGCTTCCGGGGAAAGGAATTTGGCAGGAACAAAGAGCCATAAAAGCATATCAAATCAGTTGAGTTCTAAAGCTGGTTATTACTCAAAAAAGACCTCTTCACTTCAGGGAATTTTAGAGCCAAATGGTATTTCCTCATTCAAGAAAGGATACAGTTCAGCTAATGTGGCTTCTGTTCCCAGCTGCTGTCCCAAAATTTCTACAGAAATAAGTAATGCATCCTTTGATTGCAACTTTATGCGTGAAGAGAAATTGTTCAAACTTTTTCCTGTTCTGAAATTAAATCCTACTGCAGATTTGATTCATACGAGATCCAAATCAAAGGTTCCTGCCGATTATGAATCTTCTAGCAACTTCAATTGTGACAATGCAGGACAACTATCAGGCCCTGATATCCAGTTCCAGAAGGCGGATGCACATCCATTTGGCACAGAATGTTATTCTCCATATTCATCTTCCACCAAAATTTCCATATAGATATCCAAATGCCTGACTCATCGGGTCGAAGGAATGCTGGCAAGGATAATGAAGACCAAAACAGATCTTTTGAGGAGTCAAAAAACAAAATATCCATTGAAAAGAATTCTGTAAGCTCATTAAGTGATAGAAGTGTAGTTGCTATAGATTGCATGGACAAATGCAACGAAAATGTGGAATCAAAACATGAAAACCTGCTTGATGGTCCAAAAACCAGAAATCCTTTTGAGGAAGCTGGTGGGACTGCGTTGCCCATTAAGGAACTTCCTTTACATCTTCAAAAGAGCTGTATTGATGATAAGTTGTAAGTATCGTCTTCTCCACCTTAAGGGCTCCGTTTCTGGCACTTCTATGATCTAATTTCTGACTTTCTAGAGAATGATCTGCTATATATTGGACTAATGAACGCACCTTTGTTTCCTACTATACTTTGTCAGATATCTCTCTTATGGTCAGTCTCCGGTTCCATCAGAAGTGATTGACAAAGGTAGTTTTGTTCCCTTCTCATTGTTTGTTTGTTTGTTTGCTACATGCATTCATTTAAATATTGTATCCATCCTTTCATTGAAATTCTCTTCTGTGAGTTTTTTTTTAAATTTTTATTATTGTTATATGATTTTTGGAGATCCCATGACAGAAAAATTGGGAGCTGAAAGAAGTTTTGGGAGAATGGGAGGCAACAAAACTAACACATCTTGCCAGGTGATGCTTGAAAGCAATTTTCTTCAACTGCGTGTCCAGAAGGTAGTCATGGAAGCACCGGTAAAGGATGACAGAAGAAAGGTATGCAAAATGCTTTCTTGCATTAATTCCCTTTGCACTTTGTCGTTGATGAATACCATGGTGATAGGCTTATTTTTTGATGCGTGTTACTTGCCAAGTCCTCCCTCATTCAGCTGACTGGAAGTGACAATTAACGATAGTATATCAAATGAAGCATCACTATTGTTCATAAGGACAACAGACTTTACTCCTACCCTTCGGAGCCTCCTTGATAGTCCTTTCTGATTGTCTTTAACTGTTCCCTTGTGCTGTATGCGTTACCAATCCCTGAGATGAGCTAACTTAGTCACCATCTGCTCTGGATAACTGTCGACCCTGATTAACCAGAATTGTTAGTGGTTGCAGGTGCAAATTCAGGTACTGGAGCAGGGAAACAGAGCTCTTGAAAATTTACATTTAAGTGCTTAATTGCACGCTTGTAGAGATCAGCGGATGGTCACAATATCTCCATGAAAGAAAACGAGATTTTTTTTTTTTTAATTTCTTGTTACTTGGAACAGGAATGCCTAAAAAATCACAAATTAAAGAATCATCAAAACGCGTGGATGCTTGACAAAAATTGTGTAATGGTCATCTTGAATCATCCCTCGTTTAATTCGACTTCCTCACTAAAATAGATTATATCTTCTAAATATGATGAAGATTATTGATCTTTTTTTTAAACTTATTTTTAGTTCATTTTCAATATGATAAAAAATATAATAACTTATTTTATAGGTAGACTTGATTACATCAAATATAACTAAGTCTAGGTACATATATACAGTTCACAAATTTTAAAAATAAAAAATAAAAAAATGGGATGGTTCTGAATTAGTATGGATCTAAAGAGGGGGAAAGGTGATTGGATGTTAAGAAGTGTAGCAAAATTTGTCTCTTTATTTATAAATTTAATGTCGTAGGCAAAAAATTTGTAGTTCAAATATTTGATATTACAGCAACTTGAATACCTTTATCTTTATTGATCATGTGATATCATCTGATATCAACCCGGTACCGTTGGGTACGTGCTGGCATAAAAGCTTGTAGGATACTTTGATTGTGGAGTATTGTGATATGTAAAAGAGGGATAATGTTTAGAGCTAGCCCCTCCTCCTGGATAAGATGAGTAGAAGAATATATGTGAATTGTACATGAATGGGCAATATTATTCTCTCCAAATATTTTTTATGCACTGAGGTGATCATCTTCAACAAACGATGAGATTTACTATTCATTCTAGCTATCTGAAATCTATAACTAATTTTTATGTTGTTTAATATGTATTATTTTAGTATTTCTCCTCAATTTCTTTCACTTTCCATTTAATTATTTTTTCATGAACTTTGCTTCTATTTTCTAGTATGCATATAATTCTCCTATCCTTAAACATATTTTCTTACAAATGATTCTTCAGTGTCTCTACGCACAAATATCCATAATCTTAATCTTGCGTGTCTCGAGCTATAGCATCCCTGCATCCTCTTCTTTTGTAAGTAGCGTCCAACTATATCTAGATTTTATTTGAACCAGACGCCCCGACCTTACATGGTGCATGTTTGTGTCATTCATCAGTAAACAGTCTTTTAAACAGCTAATGTTTTTATTTCATTGCCTACCATTTTATTTATCATATTTTTCTATATTATTTTTTATTTTTAGATAACTAAATATAATTCAATGTTTAATTATTTATTTCAATATTAAATATATGTTTAATAATATAAATATATAAAAAATATAAATATAAATTCTTATGCTGAGTCTAGTTGGTTCTAGGTTTTCTAAGCGTGGGTCTGCTTTCTTGTTTCTCAACTGCGAGGAAAAACTTAGTTCCAAGGATATATTTTTTATAAAATAAAAGATAAAAAGATAAAAGAAAAGAACCAAACGTGAGATCAGACACAAAAGATAAACTATGATATTATAAAATACAAATACAAAAAAAATTAAAGAAAAGTCAAATGTTCATTATAAAACGAAAGAGAAATAAGAAAAAAACATAAAGGTGAGTTGAGATTAAAAAAATAATGATTTGTTGTGAAAAAAAAAGCCAAAAAAAATTATAAAATGAAAGTGAAATGTTAAAAAAAAAAGTGCTAAATGTTTATCACGAAATGAAAGCAAAAAAGAGATAAGAAGGAAGATAGAAAAAAAGTGACAAACATTCATTATAAAATGAAAGAAAAAAATAAAAATTTATAAAATATAAGAGAAAAAAAAAGAAAAAGAAAATCCATATATTTGTTATAAAACGAAGACAAAAAAAAGACAAACATTGGGCATAAAAAAAGTAAAAAAAAAAAAAAAAAAAAAAAAGAAAGTGAAAAGAAAATAAAAGAAAGGTGAAACCTTCGTGATAAAATGAAATTGAAAAAATGAAAAAAAGCAAAGCTAAACATAAATGAACTTGAAAACATGGAAAAGAAAAAGAAAGAAAGAAAAATTCCAAATATGCTCAAACCATGGGCAACACCATGAAAGCATGCCTTAAAAGCATTCCACCAATTAAAATTAAATAATAAGTTTTCAAAGGAATTTGATTTTAGCAAAGGAAATTTTACTATATTAAATGTTATTTAACTTAGGCACACACATGGTAATAATATAGTAAACCTTTCGGACTGAGTAGCATGTCTATTGTAACATCTACATCTATCATTGGAGTAGTTGTTTTGACCTTCATTGAGATCTTATGCTGATTTAAGTTAAGATGAAGTCATTTCAGTTATCATGATAATTATATATTTTTCATGTTTTTATATTTATGCTTTTGTTTTTATTTCTAAGTGCTTTCTCTTAAAAATAATTTAAAATCATGAAAAAATATCTATTATTAAAATGCATGATAAATAATAACAATAATAAAACTTTTATTTTCAAATCAACTGAGATCGGCTACATGAATTTTTTCTTCACTTATTCAATTTAGAGTCATATTTTAGAAAATATATAAAGATTTTAAATTTTTCTTTATCATTTTTTCTCATATGATTTTTGATTTATTTCTCTCTTTTTTATTTTGCATATATCAAATCACTCGTTGTATTGATTTATCCTTAGGTTTATATTATAAATCTTCAAACTATTTAAATCATTCTTTCCTCAGTTTATATATGTTATGTCTATTTTTTTAGGAGTAGCTTTTATATTTCTTCTTATATTACCATACATAAATTTTAACATTCTCATTTCAGCTATATTCATTTAAAATAAATATAATTTTCTAACTATCAAATATTTTATACTATAAAATACAGCTAGCTTTTATAGTTGCCTCATAAAATATTCTTTTAATTTGTCAAATCACATAATATTTTAATTATATTTATTTATTTTATCCAATCTACTTTAATATTATAGAAAACAACATCCTCGTATTTTATATGATTATTGATTTTAAATATTAAAAATTATTATTTTTAAGAACTTCACGATTTTTGAATCTTGAGCGTTAATATCAATGACATTGATATTAATAATAAATTTTTTTACATGCAAACTCAATTAGCATAATTTTTTTATTTTTATTGTCTTATTATATTTTTTAAATGGTTAATAGTTGGAAAAAAAAAGCTTAGATGAGTTAAGTTGAATTGAGATTTTTGAAATGATTAATAAAAATTTATATTTATATTAATGATAGGGTGGATGCAAATTGCACGAACATGTCTTAGCAATTATATATAAAAAAAAGTGTTTGCGTACTAATTGATTATGATTATGCGTGTATCAAGGATGCATCGCATATGCAGCGATGGGAATCTTGAATTGAGATTTTTGAAATGATTAATAAAAAGATAGGGTGGATGCAAATTGCACGAACATGTCTTAGCAATTATATATAAAAAAAAGTGTTTGCGTACTAATTGATTATGATTATGCGTGTATCAAGGATATTATTATTTTTTTTTTTTTTTTGCATCGCATATGCAGCGATGGGAATCGTTAATTGCTGCATGTTTTGCTATATATAAAAAGCGGATGCATTTGTGCCCGTTATAAACGGCTAGCTTACACCATGAGCGTTAGACTATTTAAGTTATTTGGTAAACGAAACATTCGGTCTGATTGACGAGGGCTCCTCTCTCTCTCTATCCTCTCCCGTCGGAGCTGAAATACAGAACCCAACAGGTGCCCCCTATCTGGAATGACAGAAGGATTTCCATTTTCCGGTAATGCAGCGTCTTCCGGCGAGCCCTTCCCTGCCCTACGCTGTATTTCGAAGGCCGTCGTACTTTTTCACTAGTAGATCAGATCGCCCTGCTCTCCTCGTCGGATTTTGCCTCACAAGTTGAGAGAGTAACAATAGACTGTTTCTTTGAGCTCCAAACAAACACAGATGCACTCATGAAGAAAACAAATCTGCTGATGTTTTTTTGATCATCAATATCTCCTCCCAAATCACTGTCACTAAACCCAATCAATCTGAAATCATTTGCTACAGTATCAGTATAAAATAGACTATATTCCAATGTTCTTTTAATATACGAAGAATCCTCTTGGCTGCCTTCATGAGTCAAAGTTGGAGCTTCCATATAGTGATTAATGACACCAACTCCATACAAAATATTTGGCCTTGTACACGTTAAAAATCACAGCTTTCCAACCAACCTTCGAAACAGAAGTGGATTCACTTTTTTAGTACTATCGAACTTTGAAAACTTGATTCCATATTCCACAAGTGTAGTAACTGAATTGATCCTCTCCATCTTAAATCTTTCAAGATTTCTTCAGCATAAGTTTGTTGAAAAAGAAAAATCCCTTCTTCACTCTGCTTCACCTGAATTCCAAGATAATAGGACATAAGCCCCAAATCAGTCATCTCAAATTCTTTGGTCATCTTCTTTTTGAACTCCTCAAATCAGTCATCTCAAATTCTTTAGTCATCTTCGTTTTGAACTCCTCAAACAACAGTGGATTATTTCCTGTGAAGATTAAATCATCAACATATAAATATACATATATAACTGCTTCATCGTTGTTCATTTTGACATACAAAGCATGTTCATATGGACATCTTGAAAAACCATTTTTCTGAAAATACTCATCAATACAGGTGTACCAAGCCCATGGAGCTTGTTTAAGGCCATATAGAGCTTTCTTCAACTTCAACACCTTATCTTCTTGTCCTTTAACTATGTAACCCAAATGTTGCTTCAGATATATCTCTTCTTCCAAAGTGCCATTCAAGAAGGCTGATTTTACATCCATTTGAAAGATCTTCCATCTTTGTTGAGCTGCCAATGAAATAATTAACCGAATGGTTTTCATACGAGCCACGGGAGCAAAGACTTCATCATAATCAATTCCGGCCCTTTGAAAGAATCCCTTTGCCACAAGCCGAGCTTTGTACTTTTGTACCTCTCCATTAGCATTTTTCTTCACTTTGTAAATCCACTTTGCTGCCACAGGTTGTTTTCCCTCCAGAAGTGGTGTCAACTGCCAAGTATCATACCTTTCAATAGCTTTCAGTTCTTCATCCATAGCCAATCTCCATCTTTTATATTGGACAGCTTCCTCAAAAGACAATGGCTCAATATATGCAAATAAACAGAACATAGTGGAATCATTGATTTCCTCGGTAACTTCATAAATTTCAGTCAAACTTCGCATACGGGGTGGCCTTTCGGAGGAGCTTTGAGGGGACAAATTTGCTTGGTTTGTTGGAGCTATGTGAGAAGGAGTCTCCGGTGTAACAGCAGCAACAACATGATCCTGAGACTAATCTGCTCCCAAACATCATCAAATAAAGGAAGAAAATTATAGTTTTCATCTTGAGGAACATCCCACTCCCAAGAGCCTTCTTCATGGAACTCGACATCTCTACTAATGACAATCTTTCCATTATGAGGATTGTAAAATTTGTAACCCTTTGAATTTTCTGCATACCCAACAAATACAAGCTTCTCACTTTTATCATCCAATTTGCTCTTGTCTCATTAGGAACATGACATAACCAATACTGCCAAACACCCTCAGATGAGAAATATTCGGTCTCCATCCACTCCATGCTTCTTGTGGAGTCATTTGCATTAATTTCTTTGTGGGACTTCGATTGTTCACATACATTGCACATGCTACTGCTTCAGCCCAAAACTCCTTCGCATCCTCTTGCTCTTCAACATGCTACGAGCCATGTTGAGAATGGTTCTATTTTTCTATTCCACAACACCATTTTGCTGGGGTGACCTTGGAACAGTCAATGAATGCTGAACACCAAGATACTCGCAAAACTGATTAAATTTGTTTGAGGTGAACTCCCCTCCTCGATCAGTCTTTATGGCTTTAATCGAATAGCCACTTTCCTTCTCAACCCGAGCCTTGAATTTCTTGAATACTTTGAATGCTTCGGATTTTTCCTTTAAGAAATAAACCCAGGTTTTGCGAGTATAATCATCAATAAACAATAGGAAATACCTGCTCTTGCCATAAGAAATTGGTTCCAGAGGACACATATATTAGCATGCACCAATCCAAGTGGCTGTGAGGCTCGAGAGAAAGACTTCTTTGGAAAACTTTTCCTGGACTGCTTACCATACATACATCCTTCACAAATCTGATTGGGATGACTAATGAAAGGCAAACCATGCACCAACCCTCTTTTGGACAACAGTTCCAATCCACCAAAATTCAAGTGACCCATCCTGAGATGCCATAGCCAGGAAGAATCAATTGTTGAAGCCTTCAAGCACTTTGCACAATCTGCATTGAGTTTCAACTTAAACATTTTGTTCTTAGACAGTGGCACTTTTGCAATCATCCTCCCTTTTCCATTTCTCATCACCAAACCATTCTTACTCATCTCTATCTCATACCCCTTCTCCAAAAGTTGCCCAATACTCAAAATATTTGTTTTTAAAGCTGGAACATAATAAACATGAGAAATAAATTGATGATCTCCATTCTTCAATCTAATAAGAATATCTCCTTTGCTCATGATTGGAACTTTAGTTTGATCACCGAAGGAAATGCTCCCTTTAACAGATTCATCAAGTTTGCAAAATAAATTTTTATTACCAGACATGTGATTGCTAGCTCCCAAGTCAAGATACCATGCATCTTGATTCCTCTTTCTATCATCTTCATTACAGGCAAGTAATAGGGAGGACTCCTCATCTTCGTCTACCTCAACACAATTTGCCATTTCTTCTTTACAGAATTACTTCTACATTCAGATGCATAGTGCCCAAATCTCTGACAATTATAGCACCATACATTAAATCTTCTACTGCCACCTCTTCTATACCAAGTGCCTCTTCCATGACCTCTTGTATTCTGATGATGAAATTGTGATTCCTTTTCATGAGAAGTGGATCTTCCACCTCTGCCTCTTCCTCGATTGCCATGAGACCAGCCTCGATCAAGGCCTTTTACACTTGCTCTACCTCTGCCACGGCCTCGAAACAAATTGTTGTTGTGTATCTTCCTTTTCATTCAAAGTCAGTTTTGCATGCAACACTTGGGCTATGGGTTCTTCCCTTTTCTTCAGTCTCTCTTCATGGGCTTGCAATGAACCCAAAAGTTGATCCATAGTCATTAACTCTAGATCCTTCGACTCTTCAATGGCAGCCACAACATAATCAAATTTTGAAATCAAAGATCGAAGAATTTTTTCAATCACCCAACATCTTTCATTGCCTCTCCATATCTCTTTAATTGATTAACAATAGGCAACACTCTATTGAAATACTCTTCAATAGATTCAGAATCCTTCATCTTCAGATTTTCATACTCACCTCTCATGGTCTGTAGGCGCACTTTAATCACTTTATCTTTTTATTTGAAGGAATTTTGGAGAATCTCCCATGCTTCTTTTGTAGTTATGACAGTAGCAACCTTTTCGAATATGCTCTCATCCAAACACATATGAATAAGAGTAAGTGCTTGCTGGTCTTTCTTCTTAGCCTTCAGAAAGGCATCTCTCTGTGCAGCCGACATGGTTTCCTCCTCCTTCGGTGGGTCACATCCCTTCTCTATAATCTCCCATACATCTTGCGATCCCAGCAAGGCTTTCATTCTAATGCACCAATTGTCATAGTTCTCCTTGGTTAGTTTTGGAAACTAAAAGGGAAACATACCATGCATCATGATTTAATTGTGGAAGCTCTGATACCACAATGTTGGAGATGAGAAAAAACAAGAGAAAACAGGAGGGGTAAACCAAAAGACACACCCAGGTCTCCTGGATTGTTATTAGTCATATTAATATCTATAGGAATACAAAAGGATGACTCTTCAGTACCCAACACTTCATTAATAGCAAACTTAACCACACACCAGAGTAAAGTACTATATAAAATAACCAAACATAATCTACACAAGTTTATTTTCTTAACAGTGCGACCCTACAACCAACCACATCACCAAGCTCTCCTTGGATGACTTCTCCCGGATCGGCCGTGGCCTCCTCCATCTCCTGTCCCTTCGGACACTGTCACTCTCCCAGAACAACTTCTCTGGGAGCCTTAGCTCTGTTTTTCTCCGGCTCGAGAGCCTTCGGAACCTGGATCTCAGCGAGAAGTAAAAGCTCTCCGGACTTATCACGCGATGCGTTCTCCAGCCAGCTTCCTAGCTTAGCATAGGAATGGCAACGGCCCGGGGATAGACCAGGACAGTCTATACCGGTATTCGTTTCTGTTAGGAAAAACATTTCTGTTTTCATCCCGTTAAGCTATTATAGTTTTCCGGTCCCATTAAGCTGTTATAGCTAACGGAGCAAGGACCGAGATATCCGATCGGGCAAATGGGTACCCCATGGTACCCGTTTATATAAAAAATAAAATTATTTTATTAAATTTATAATTTATTAAAAATAAAAAATAAAATTAATTAGAATAAAATAGAATAAATTTCAACAACCAATCGTTGATATTGATACATCTAACACAATAGCTTTAACATCGTAACAAAAGAATACATTCAAATTTCAAGGCAAAAAATAAAGAGATATCTTTCTTTAGAAATAAAAGAAAGAGATGAGCGTATCAGAGAAAAAAAAGGTGTTGGAGGGCGTTGATGGGCATCGATGAGGCAACGATTGAAGATGATAGAGTAGATTCAGAACTTTAGAGTTCATATCAGCATTGAAGACGATGGAGTAGGTTCAAACTTCAGAACTTCAGATCCGCTGTGTGAAAAGAGCAAGAGACAGTGCGTGAAAGAAGGCAGGGCAAGAGTCGTTGAGTCATTATATAAAGCTAATGGGGACAGGATGGATAAATGGGGATGAAGCGGAGAATACCATTCCTAGGGCCATTTAGCTGTTAATAAAAATTTTTGTTACCCATTAAACCGTTAAAATAAAAAATTTTTGACCCATTAAAAATGATATCAGCCAAATAAACAAAGAAATAGAGAAAATTGCCATCCTTAGCTCAGCAGGTGACTTGCAGCGCCTGAAGGAATTGAAGCTTTCGAGAAGTGGCTTCACGTACGGGGAGCCTCTCGGAATCACTAGCTTCTTGCACAAGCCTTTTGGTTGTGGATTTTAGTGAGAACTCGCTTGCGGGCAATCTGCCATCATGGGTGTTTGAATTGGGTTTGCAGAAGATTCTAATTTCAGAGAAATAAACTGCATGGATCGATAGTAATCCCGATGAGCTCTGCTTCAACCCTCCAACTTGTGGATCTATCCAGCAATGCATTCTCTGGTAAAATTCCGGCAGAAATTTCAAACGTTCACGGTCTTGCATTTCTTTTAATTTTAGTTGGCATCAATACAGCATCTGGAATACCTACAACATTGAGCATCGAGGAAGGCTGTGTCATTTTCTTCCTGTTCGAACTTGAAAGAATTTTGAGAGTGCAGTAGTTTTTTCGTGGTGAAAAAGCTTACATTACTCTTACCTCCCTTAATTTTACCAATGACGTACAGCTGATTACTGTTCCTGGCTCTCGAAGACAGAAAAGAACTAGTGAGCATCAATCAATCCCGGGATGGAAAGAAAAGGATAAAATATAACGTTATTGAGTTGAAAAGCTGGCTTGTTCCATATGGTAGATGACGCACAAAACCTATTGATTAATATGTTTCCTGTAAATTAATTGAAACAGGATAAAATTCTATCTTTTTTTTTTCCATACTGTTTTAATATTTGATTATGCACTGACAGAGCATTAAACCGGAAGATTGCAGTAAAAAATCATTGTGACTATCTTCTAAGCAGTGACTTGGAAATTTAACCAATTAGCATTGATCAATCACAAGAAGGAAAAGGAAGAAAAGAATCCTACTGACTTGGAAAATAACGTTGTCGCATATGATGGGCTATGCACAGAACACCTTAATGGGAAACAAAATTAAATATGTCAAAGTCCATGGTCTTACTGCTCTTCTCTTGTTCTAAATTTGGACATGCACTTATGGAGCATTAAATATGAAAATAGCAGCAAAAAATCAATTGTATCTCTTAAGCAGTGATTTATGAGCTCACCCAAACCATGATCATGTTATAATATTATCCTGTATATAAATTATATTGTGTATAGGTTTTTGTGTGTGTATATTTTATGTTAGCGTTTTCTTTCGTGTGGTCCACGTGGATATATGATTGATTTATCATTTATTTATTCTAAATGATAATTATGATATCTGATTTTATCAGATATTTAAATTTAAGTGATAATGATGGTTTAATAAAGCTAATTTCTATTGGTTTATCTTTGGAAGTTATTATCTGATAACCTCTCTTGATGGAAAGAGAAACTTATCGTTGGTCCTCTCTCTCCTATATATAAGTCTGTTTGACCATCAAAGCAGATAAGGAAAGAGAATTAGAAAAGAGAAGAAACTCAATCTGTCGTGCCTCTCGTTTCTCGTCAACGAAACGAACGAATATCAATGGATCAAGGTACACATTCTTGGTTTATGTTTTCATGTATATTTTCATGTATGTATGTAAAAATCATTTATTCTAAGATCTTGACCATTATGTTTATTAAAGAAGATCCTTTCATGGATCTTACATGTGGTTCAGAGCCTTGATTAAAGAATTTATGATTTTTATTATGAATCTATGTTTAACGATTTTTTATATATATATATTTTATTATGATTAATGATTAGAATAGCATACTTCCTTTTGATCTCTTCGCGTGTGGATTTCGATCCTAATACGGAACTCATGGAACATGCGTCCCTTTAATGCTTACGTCGTCCTGAAACGCCCGCGCACCAAAAAAAAAAAAAAAAAAAAGACCCGAAGGAGATCTCATCTCCAAATTAATCCCAAACTCTCTCGGCGTTTCTCTGCACGAGTGGGTCCGGATGGCTTCAGCTTGGGTACGGCAGTTGGACCTCTCTTTTAAAGTCCATATAACATTGGTCTCGGCTGGTCCACCCAAACGGCTTCACCTGGCGTGGCTGTCCGCCCCCTTCCATCGAAAAAAAAAGGGCCCTCACAGGAGATTTTGTGGGATTTCTTTGTGGCTTCACGGAAGTTGTTACTTGGTAGGAGATTCGTGGGATTCCTTTGTGGCTTCACGGAAGTTGTTACTTGGTAAGAGATTTCGTCGGATTCCTTTGTAGCTTCACGGAAACGTACGTGGGATTCCTTTGTTATGTGGGATTCCATGAAACGAAAGTCGCATTGCATGAAAAAGCATTTTTCCAAGGATTCATAAAAATAAAATAAAATAAAGTTACCTGATTTGAACCTTGGACCAACAGATTTAAGGATAAGGATATTATTATTTCATTAATTTAATCTTAACAAGCCCAGATATTTCTTTTCCAAGAAGATTCTCCTAAAATTTATGTTTTACTCTCTAATATTTATGAGATTAATGTTTAAAAAAAATATTTACAGTAAAATTATAAGGGTACACTTAAGTCTTTAGCATTCATATAATATATTATCATTAATTAAATTTGATGTCTATATTATGTAATTTGTTAGTCACCAAAGTGGCCAAATTTGAAAGTTTATAGATATCGAATTTAATTAAATAATTTAATTACTCATAATTATGTGATGCTTATAAATGAATGACATAATTGTTTAATGTTATGAGTATATTGAAGTTCATTGATTATAAATATTTAAGGATTGCCAAAGGTTGACTAGTTATTTTATAATTTATGAACATGATGTGGTTAATTAATATGCTTGGTTAGGTATGTTTAGCATATCCAAAGATAGCAAACATATCTAATTGAGTATATATAATTGCCAAATATGTAAAATTAAAATTAAGCATCAATTATGTTTATTGTTGTATATTGTTATATCACCCAAAGGAGAACTTCAATATGCACTTATTGTTTACTTGATGGAATATGAAATATATTACTCAAAGCATTAATATGTGAGCATGTTTTCTATATTTGCAGCAACTATTCTTGTTTCTCTTCATTCGCAATCTATGTCTGTTCAAACTTTTAATGGACTTAATTTCTCTGAATGGCGCGAACAAGTTCAGTTTCATCTTGGTGTTCTGGATCTTGATTTGGCACTCATAAATGAGAAACCACTGCTCTTACTGACTCTAGCAGTGCTGAATAGAGGTCTTTTCATAAGTATTGGGAAAGATCAAACAGACTTAGCCTGATGTTCATGCGAATGACTGTAGCAAACAATATCAAGTCCACAATTCCTGCTACTGAAAGTGCTAAGAAATTTCTGAAGTTTGTGGAAGCGCGTTCCCAATCTGACTCTGCTGATAAGTCACTTGCTGGGACATTGATGAGTACTTTAACCAACATTAAGTTTGATGGTTCTCGTACTATGCATGAGCATGTTGTTGAAATGACAAACATAGCAGCAAGACTAAAGACTATGGGATTGGAAGTGAATGAGATTTTTCTAGTGCAATTCATTATCAATTCCTTGCTCCTGAGTATGGTCCATTTCACATGAGCTATAACACTATGAAGGATAAGTGGAATGTGAATGAACTACAAAGTATGCTCATTCAAGAGGAAGCAAGAATTAAGAAACATGGAAATCATTTATTAATCTCATGGGTCAGCAAGAAGCTGGAAAGAAATCAAAGAAATATAAGAAAGGAAAGAGCAAGCAACGACCACTAAAGATAAATGGGTCATTTGCTCAAATCCACAAGAAGGAACAAAAGGATGATAAGTGTCACTTTTGCAAAAAGCATGGACACTATCAGAAAGATTGCCTGAAACGTAAGGCGTGGTTCGAAAAGAAAGGTAAGCCTACGGCTTTTGTATATTTCGAATTAAACCTAACAGAAGTTCCTTATAATATTGGTGGATTGATACTGGTTGTACCACTCATGTTTCTAATATGATGCAGGGATTCCTTACGATCCAAACCATAAACCCAAATGAAAACTTTATCTCAATGGAAAACAGAGTCAAAGTTCCAGTTGAAGCTGTTGGAACCTATCATTTGATTCTAGACACTGGACATCATTTAGATCTTTTTCAAACACTTTATGTCCCTTCTATTTCTCATAATTTAGTTTCTTTATCCAAACTTGACTCAGTTGGATATTCTTTTAAATTTAGAAATGAATGTTTCAGTTTGTTTAAACACAATCATCTTATTGGTTCTGTATTCTTTCGGATGGTTTGTACAAATTTAAGCTTGATAGTCTTTTTGCTGAGACATTGTTAACCTTGCATCATAATGTTGGTACTAAACGTGGTTTAGTAAATGAACAATCAGCTTACTTGTGGCATAAACGTTTGGGTCATATATCCAAAGAAAGAATTGAGAGATTAGTAAATGTTGACTCAATTATTGATTTTGATGATTAATAAAAAGATATGAGTATATTCATTTTATTACTAATAGATTTAACAAGTGTTTCAGGGCTTAAAAAGATTTAATCAATCAAAAAGGATAAAGAAATACATTTTTGAATCAATTGCCAGAAGTATGTTTCAAAATTCAGAGCTTGGAGTCGACACCTAGAAGGTCTGGAGCCGACCCCATGGCGGATCAGATGCTTTCCTGATTTTTGGCACGATCAAAAGTCGACACTCAGAGTTTCGGAGCCGACACCTAGATTTCAGGAGCCAACACTTACAGTCTCTGGAGCCGACTCCAATATGAGAACAGAAAGTATGTTTTTGGACTACTCTGGAGCCGACACTTACAGTTTTCCAAGCCGACTCCCGAATGTGACGAGCACACTTACCTTTTTCAGAGCCGACTCCTCAACGAACTTTTACTTTCTATTTTTGGATACTCGACTTGAAGCCGACACCTAAAAAGTTGGAGCCGACTCCAACCTGTCAAGAACGGATTTTCAAAATGTCAGAACGGCCTCCAACGGTAATATTTTCTCACCTAATCTCTAACGGCTACTTTTCTTGTATGTAGGAGGAATCCAAGGACAAATAACGGCTAGTTTTTCACCTAATCTTGGATAAAAGAAGAATCTATAAAAGGGGAGTCTGTCCATTTGAAAAAATGACGAGAAAAATAGAGAGAAAATAATTTGAAAAATCTGAGAAGTCTTGAGCAAGAAATCAAAGAGAAAGAGTTAAAGTTCAAATCCATCAACTCCAGAAAGCTCAAAGAGAAATCCAAGCATTCAAGTTCAAAATCGAAGGATTTTCCAAAAGAAGAAAAAGAGAGCCAAAAGCCCTGTTTTTTTTCCAACTTCTCATCTGCAATCTTTGTGAAGAATCCGAGCTGAGGCCTCATTCAACATCTCAAAGGAGAAGAGGAAAAGAAGAAAAACTCAAATCAACTCTACTTCAAACAGGCTTTTCTAACATTGTTTATTTATATTGAATATTTGCTCATTTAAGGAGCTGTTTGTTATTGTAAACTCTATTCTCATCTGTTTTTGCTAGTTCAATCAAGGGATTGAATTAGTGGAGGTAGTATACCTCGGGTCAAGCTAGATTAGCTTGGGTTTGGGTTTTGTGCTGGTGAGCTCGGAAAACAGCTGGTTTGTTATGATCCCATGGGAAACAACAAGTTTTGTATTGTGAGCTTGTAAAACAACTCGGCTGTAATCTAGTAGATTATAGTGTGGACCCAAGTGGTACTTGGGAGTGGACGTAGGTGTTGGATATACCGAACAACTATAAAATCTTTGTGTTTGTCATGTTTTGATTCTCTCTCTCTATCTCTTTGTTTGTGGTTAATATTTATCCTGCACTTAATCTTGTGTATTCCAAAGCCAATCGTTTTAAAAGGTTAAATTTTTTAAGAACCCAATTCATCCCCCCTCTTGGGTTGCCATCTGGGTCAACAGTAAAGAATGAAATCCTTTCCGATTTAGATTTTACTGATCTTGGGATTTGTGTGGATTGTATTAAAGGAAAACACATAAAAAGACAATCAAGAAAAGTGCCATAAGAAGTAAACAGCTCCTTGAAATTATACACACTGATATATGTGGGCCTTTTGATGTTCCATCTTTTGGTGGAGAAAAGTATTTTATCACCTTTATTGATGATTTTTCATGTTATGGCTATGTCTATTTATTGCATGAAAAATCTCAATCGATAAATGCTCTACAAGTGTTTATCAATGAGGTTGAAAGACAACTAGACAGAAAAGTAAAAAAATTTTAGGTCTAATAGAGGTGGTGAATATTATGGAAAGTATGATGAATCTGGACAATGCCCTGTTCCATTTGCCAAATTCCTTGAAAAGCATGGCATATGTGCTCAATACACAATGCCTGGAACACCAGAACAAAATGGTGTTGCAGAAAGGCGTAATCGAACTTAATGGACATGGTTAGGAGTATGTTAAGCAATTCATCATTACCCTCATTATTGTGGATGCATGCTTTAAAGACCGCTATGTATTGGCTAAATAGGGTTCCTAGTAAGGCAGTTCCAAAGACTCCTTTTGAACTGTGGACAGGAAGGAAACCCATTTTGAGGCATTTACATGTTTGGGGTTGCCCGGTGGAAGTAAGGATTTACAATCCACATGAAAAGAAGTTGGACTCAAGAACAACCAATGGTTTCTTCATTGGTTATCCAGAAAGATCAAAAGGGTATAAATTTTATTGTCCTAACCATAGTACAAGAATTGTTGAATCTGGAAATGCAAGGTTCATTGAGAATAATGAAATTAGTGGGAGTTTGGAACCACATAAAGTGGAAATTCAAGAAGTTAAGGTGCAAGTTTCTTCACCTATAACTTCTTCTCAAGTTGTTGTTCCTAGAGTTGTTGAACCTTTTAATAACTTTCAAGAACAACAAATTAATGATCAAACACCACAGAATGATGATATTACTAATGAACTTGCAATAAATGAACCCAATGAAGTAGCATTAAGAAGGTCTCAACGACAAAGAAGAACTACTATTTCTGATGATTATGTAGTTTATCTACAAGAATCAGATTTTGATTTGGGTATTAATGATGATCCAGTTTCTTTTTCACAAGCCATGCAAAGTGCTAATTCATCTAAATGGTTAGATGCTATGCAAGATGAGTTAAAATCAATGGATTATAATGCAGTCTGGGATCTTGTTGAATTGCCTGAAGGTTGTAAAAGAGTTGGGTGTAAATGGGTCTTTAAGACCAAACGTGACTCAAATGGCAATATTGAACGTTGTAAAGCCAGACTTGTTGCCAAAGGTTTTACTCAAAAATGTGGCATTGACTACACAGAGACCTTTTCTCCAGTCTCTAAGAAAGACTCATTTAGAATTATTATGGCACTGGTAGCTCATTATGATTTAGAGTTGCATCAAATGGATGTGAAAACCGCCTTTCTAAATGGAAGTTTGAATGAAGAGGTTTATATGGACCAACCTGAAGGTTTTTTATTTGAAGGAAAGGAACACATGGTGTGTAAACTGAAGAAGTCAATATACGGACTTAAGCAAAGCTTCCCGACAATGGTATCTTAAGTTTAATGATACCATTACATCCTTTGGATTTAAAGAAAACACCATTGATCGGTGTATATATCTGAAGGTAAGTGGGAGAAAATCATATTTTTGATTCTGTATGTTGATGATATCTTGCTAGCTACTAATGACCTTGGCCTATTGTATGAGACCAAGAATTTTCTCTCTAAGAACTTTGAAATGAAAGATATGGGTGAGGCATCCTATGTGATTGGAATCGAAATATTTCGTGATAGATCACAAGGAATGTTAGGTTTGTCTCAGAAGGCATATATTAATAAAGTTCTTAGAAATTCAACATGAACAAATGCTCTGCAAGTGTTGTCCCAATTCAGAAGGGAGATAAATTCAGCCTTATGCAATGTCCAAAGAATGAATTGGAATGCAAAAAATGGAAAAAATACCTTATGCATCAATTGTTGTAGCTTGATGTATGCTCAGACATGTACCAGGCCAGACATCAGTTTTACTATCGGGATGCTAGGCATATATCAAAATACTCCAGGAATAGATCATTGGAGAGCTGCAAAGAAGGTACTAAGGTATTTGCAAGGAACGAAGGATCACATGCTTACCTATAGAAGATCTAATGATCTTGAGGTCAAGGGATATTCAGACTCAGATTTTGCTGATGTGTTGATACTAGAAAGTCCACATTTGGCTATTTATTCCTTTTAGCTGAAGGAGCGATCTCATGGAAAAGTGTGAAGCAGTCTGTCATTGCTGCATCTACTATGGAAGCTGAGTTTGTGGCATGCTTTGAGGCCACAATTCATGGTTTATGGCTGCAAATTTTATTTCGAGACTTGGGGTTATCGACAGTATTGCCAAGCCGCTGAAAATTTATTGTGATAACTCCACAATAGTCTTCTTTTCTAAAAATGACAAGTATTCAAAGGGTGCTAAACATATGGAATTGAAATACTTTGCCGTTAAAGAAGAAGTTCAGAAACAAAGAGTGTCAATTGAACATATTAGCACCAATCTCATGATTGCAAATCCGCTGACTAAAGGGTTGCTGCCAAAGACATTTTATGAACATATCGAAAGAATGTGCATTATTGAAAACCATTAGTGATGTTATGTTTAAAGCTTTAAGTTCCTTATGTATTTGACACTCTGAGCTCAATTAATTATTGTCTCTGAATCACTTATGGATCCTGTTTACTTATGCTGGTATATATACATAAATGAATTATGAGGATATTAACAGGATTTGTCTTTGATAAAGACATTATTGTTAGACCTTATTGCAATTCCATTATAGGTCATGTTAAGTATAGAACTAGTAATGTGATATATGGAAGGGAGTACGTCAAAACAACATCAATGAGAAACTTATTGTATTATCAGATTGGTCCTCTTTCTCCTATAGATAAGTCTGTTTGACCATCAAAGCAGATAAGGAAGAGAATTAGGAAAGAGAAGAAACTCAATCTGTCGTTAACACATACACAGCCTCTCGTTCCTTGTCAACGAAGAATGAACGAATATCAATGGATCAAGGTACGCATTCTTGGTTTATGTTTTCATATTTTTTTCATGTAAAAATCATTTATTCTAAAATCTTGATCATTATGCTTATTAAAGAAGTTCCTTTAATGGATCTTACATTTTAACTTCTTGGTTCTTTGTCTGCATCCCTTGTAACTCTCCTGTATCATAATAGCATGTTACTATACGTCACTTATAGCTCGATGTAATTAAATTATGGGGTTTCACCCCTTATAGCTGATTATTGTATACCAATCCTTGTCCTAGTTTCATGTTATCAGAGGCAAATCAATTTCAGTGATGTGATGCCTCTTCATATTACTTCCCACTCCAACCAATTTAGCTGGGTCCTGGTAGCATGAATTGTCCAAATTTGATCAGCCGTTGGTTTTCAATTCCTTGTTCATGAGATTTTAATCTTGCCATATTATTGATCCCCTTGCTTCGTCATCCACTGGATTTAATGGGGCTTCTGAAATCAGAAAGAAGTAACTGGAAGCCCTTATAGTTGCATCTTCGCATCCATCCAACTTTTGATTTGGCCATTATGTCTTTCCATCAAATACGGGACTACTGTTCTTTGTTTTTTGTTCGTCTCTCGCACAATCACCACGACGTTGGCTAACAATGTTTCTTTCTTTTTGTTTTTTCTTTTAACCCACTCTTTATATATTTAACCTTTTCGATCCTCTGGGTTCCTGTCTTCCTGATATGCTCCTTGCACTCATTTTTGGCCCTTCAGAGTTCATCTTTAGGTACCTTGTTATATGCATGTGCTTAAATAACTCACAGCCCAGATGGAATTCTTTTGTTTCTTTAATTTCTTGATCCTCTGCCACCTTGTTATCCTCTAGTGCTTGGATTTGCCCATTGCCATCTAGGGTTGTAAGTAGTATTAATTAGATTTGTATCTAAAACCTGCATGCAGGATTCGATATCTTCGATCTGGATTAGGCATGAGTTTGATTGGTTTTGAAATAATAACCAGCATTTGTATTGGATATGTATCTTATATGTTATATTACAAGGCATATTATTGTTATTGTTTTTTTATACTTCGTAACAATAACCATCATGCCTTGTCCAAATATACCATCGCTATTGATGTAGTACGTGTGATGCTTGAAATTTAATTTACCTCATGGATTACTTATCATACCTCAATAAATTGAAGTATGATACTTTTTTAGAAAAAAAAAATCGAAAGAAGCTAGTCATCAATTTTCTAATAGCAAATGAAGAAGATAAATATAGCGGCAAACAAAAAATTTATAAATGTGCATTTACTCTGAATTTGAAATGTATAAATCTTCATTCCAAGCATCATTAAGGCTAAGAATCAACTTAGAAACTCAATTTATTGGAGGATGCTGTAAGGTGGTGTATGTGGTCCATCCTATCAAACGATTAAAGGATTAGAAGTCAAAATTAGATATTTCTATAAATTGATGCTTTAGAATTTAGATATTGCACTTATCATATTTGAATGTGGATTTGAAATTTGCATTCTCAATCAATCTTAGGCTCACACAGCGTGTTAGGTAGTTAGAAAACATATATAATATTAAATAGATATATCAATTATGCCTTATAATATAAAATATTAGATAATTGAAAAACAATATATGCATAAGATGAGCGTGATTGAGATGAAAACATTAAAATGGATGTCGTAATGCTAAAAAAAATATAATAAGAAATACATTAATTTGTAAAAAGAAGAAAAGAAGGGCAGAGGTTGATCAAATATCATTTGAGAGGAAGTGGTAATTAAAAATTTGGTATCTTTATATCTTGTGCAAAAAAAAAAAAAGGCTTAAACCAAATAAAATGAAGGAAAATAAATTATGCAGCTGATCTCAACTAGTTTAAAAATCAAGATTTAGCTGCGCTATTGCTGTTGTCAATTTTGGGCCTGTAGCTTTCTTGTACTTTGGCCTTAAATTCATCTGTGCACAACCTAAATGTGACTCGATGTGGCCTGTTCTAGAGGGCCAATTGGTTTTGTAATTTGTCAATATCTGAAGGAACATGACTTGTTTGGTCAACTTGTTATCTCAGATTATAAGACATCTCTGCATCCTAAGACATATTGTGTTTGGTTCATATGCAATATTAAACATAAATGGCATCAAAGAATCTGCTTGCTCTTTTTACCGGATTGCTATTTTTCTGTGGATTGCAGCCATGTACTTGATGAAACCCAGAGCAATATCATCACGCTTCAACTGATGATTGCTACTTTTCTGACAACTTTGAAGTTTTTTTATCTTTATTTTCCTTCCGTAGATTGCAACCATGTACTTAATGAAACCCAGAGCAATATCATCACTCTTCATCAACTGGTAGATTGCTAATATATGCTACTCTAAATTTGTCTTCATGCTTCTTTGGCATGCCCTAGTAATAATGCATTGTGAACTGCAGTATCATAATATTTTTTGCTGCCCTTCAATGTTCTAAAATGATTCTACAAGATTGAAGACATGAACAATCCATACTGATTGCATCTGCTTGTCCCAGTAAAAGTTAAACTCATATATCATTGTATAATAAGTCAAAGAAGTAAGCTTTGGATGCTGATTCTTTTAAGCTTCTTTTCAAGGCCCCAGTTTCTCATGGATTCTTGTCTCTCTAGATAGGCTGGAGTGCTCAAATTTTCAAGAGGGACCCTTTGCTCAGATATTCAGATTGGATCAGACTTGCAATTTTTCCTCCTGGATTAATTATGGAGCTAGCAATGAATGGCCATTTCCCGATATATTATTCTTTTGTGACCTTTGATTATCATCTCACCTTATAACAACATTCATAGATTCAACGCAGAGCTGATCATTCTTTGCTATTTAAGAAATTTTGTACTTCTGATTTGTTAAAAGCTTATTATTAATTAGGTGCTACAACAGTCATTTTTTACCAAAACAAATTGCACCATCACTGTGATCGATGCCAATAGTACTAAGCATATGATATCCCTGGAAATTGGAAAATTGTCTTTCATCGGTTTTTGGAGCTTTTTTTTTTTTTTTTTTTGGTGCTATTAGTATTGACGTACGTCCAAACATGGTCAAATCATGCCATCTTGATTGTGGATTGGATCATTTACACTGAGCAGCTCATGCATGCACCCTTATCTCATTAATTTACTATTGACATCTGCTATTCATATGCTTTTATATATCTGGCCAAGGGGATCCTCCCATGTTTGCTCTTTTGTCTCTGTTTAATTTCCCGTTACCAGAGATCTCTCTCGTTCGTGTGCGCAGTGCTTGAAATTTGATATCAGTTGCCATCCACGACAACTCAATGGTTCGCAAAAACTGCAGCTAGCGCTGCTCGATCACCTCATCATCATCATGTGGCTGCTCTGCTCTTATGATTTGATAGTCTTCACGAATTATTAAAAACACCAGATATAATGGCATTGCGACAACAAGTGATCCAACTCTTGTAGATATGGTACGAGGCAATTAATAATTTGTTGCAACGCACTGATCAACGTTAGCAACAAGAGTATGTCATGTCATGCGTGGGCTGGCCGTTATTTGTCTCGCTCAAAAAGTGAGAGGAGTTGTTGAGAAGAGCTCACTTGATCGCCGTGGCTGACATAATGAATGCATGAAGATCTTTTTGCATGCATGCATGCATCTTGGCAAACGGAAGAGAAGAGCATGGTTCGCTCAACCACGCATTCCACTTTTATGTAAAGGTCGCTGCTTTGGTTGATTGGTTCGGGTTGGGACCATTAAAGGGGATGTGTTATGAGGTAGCAGCAGCCCGGCCGGCTCCATCCATAATATTAATTTGTAGGTAAAAATATAACTCTGGTTCTTATAAAAGCTTTGCTTCTCTATCTCGATGGTTGAGCTTTATGCAGCTTGGACTGACATTTTATACGTTATACGATCTCTTCATGCTCATAGGTTCTTTATTGAGGTGGATTCCCTATTTGTCATCCGATAGCTCCGAATGAGTTGCTGCTCCCAAGTTCCCATCAATCCCCTTCTTCTCGACATCTGGTCTGTCTATAAAATATTCACAGAGTCCACATCAGACATATCTACCGAAAAGCAAATTCTGCGACGACTGGGTGGCGGCCTATATGGCTCATCATGCAGGGTTTTGGTTATGGAATCATGATGACTCCTGTCCCCTTCTTCTTAAGCAAATTTTGCATTCTGATATATCTGGGATGACTCGCACTAGGACAGTATGATCATCTGCCTGTAACAAAAAAAAAAGCTTTGTTCAAAATTTATTTTGATTCTCGATCATATTTTTAATTATTACGATTTAGTCCCTTCTGATTTAAGAATGTTATATTTTTAACATTCCATTACATAACATAAGTTAAAATTAATAGAATAATTAACGTGTTACTCTATCAATAAAACTATCAATTAATATGTGTTCTCATCAAAGTGGTATTCGTTAATTTTAACTAATCTTCAGATGTTAAGAATGCAACGTTCTTGAAATATGAAGAACGAAACTGAAATAATTAAAATATTGATCGACGATAATCATAATAAATTTTGAATAAAATTTTGACGTTTTAGCCTATTTTGAATCTCCTCGTGTCATTCTTATAAAAAGTGGACGGTGGATCACATGCATTTTCATCCACCATTCAGTACGAGGCAGCAGTACTGTTTATGACTGTCTCTGGGTTCATGCAGATGGCCGATCGAGGATGTTAGTCCTTCTCCTGGATACCTCCCCAAAATTTCCAGTTTCATGAGTTCAAGGCCGATCGTGCTTTATGAATTTATTCAGTTGAGGTTCTTCATTTAATTACTTCCTGATGCATAATGCCAATAACTTCGATCGACAAGGATCATCTGTGTGCAGTGTCCACATAAAATAACAAATTTTACAAAGAGATTAAATTAAATTTGACGGAGAAGCCGTACGTGCTAGCTTTTTGTGGAGACTGAATTCGTGAGCTTCTTGTTGGTCTCATCACACTGCGCAGCCCCTCCACTCATAAAACGTTACCACCAGCTCCTCTCTTATCTCACATCTCATAGACACAGGAAATCATGCAATAGAAGTTGGATTGCGATCGATGCTCGATCATGACGTTGCCCTCATATATTCCCAGTTCTTTACGTAAACTTACGGTCATGTAAAAGCCACAGAATTGAATCCCATGCAAGTAGACAATCAGTATGTACTGTTCTCATTCTGTACGTGGTGGCCAGTTGTGACGTTCCTTCAAATAGTTTCACATTAAAAATTTTAAAGTTGATTGAATGATTTATATATAATAAAATTTATGATGCTTTAAATTAATGTGAATCTTATTTATCTTAACGAAACGGATTAATGTGAACCTTATTACTTTTTTGGGTTCATGAATGTTACGAGCCCGAGTCATTACATCGGTCAACTCATTCTATTATATATATAATGAGGTGAACTCCCACATGCATCAAGTTGTGTGAGCTTTTCATACACTTCCACCCAATAATCGTTCCTACAATCTCCCACAAATCAGTGCTGCTATCTAAAACAATCTAATATATATATATATACAAGCTAGCATGATCTAAAATTAATTATGGGTGATCCTCAAACTTTTACTCAAAATATCTTTTATTTTTTTCAATTGTTTTATCGATCGATGTTAATTAATTTTATGACAAAAAATGCATAACTACTTAAAGAGCAAAATAAATTTTGAGTGAAGCCATGAAGGCCAAAAGTATATTTTAATAAGAGAGAGAGAGAGAGAGAGAGAGCGAGCTAGCAGTCAAGCCCACTACACTAGGCCAGTTGGTGACGAAAGGCTTACTGGCTGCGTACAGCAGAGACAACGAGCAACTTGTTGGCCCATCCAAGCTGCAATTATGATGAGAGAGAGAGATATTCTTCAAACGCTTGTGAGGCGGATGGTTTTGTTTGGCACCGTGCCACATTCGGACCGGACCGGACCGTGACCGAGCCATGCCTTGCCTGAGCGCTCGATCTGCTGCAGATGAGTACAGACTCCTTGATTGGGCGGTGGGCTCTCAGCTAATGTCGGGTCTTTTTTTGCCAACATTGTGTTCTCTCCTCTGAGTTCTCCTCCTTGAAAATTTCTCCACAAAATACTCTTGGCTAGCTGTCCCTGAAGCAAGCACATGGAGAAGCTAAGCTAGCCTCGGAATCGGATCCCACCGCCTACACCAACTCTCATCAGTCATTTTACCCCCCCCCCCCCATGATAATAACAATAAAATTTTATTTTAAATTAATTAAGATCGACTGCATTGAGTTTCTCATCCTTAAATATACCATAACGTTGTAAATGTTCAGCTCTTCTCCTCTCAATTAATTATCCATCCGGTGACGGACCACCATAAACGACCAAAAGAGAAGTCAGAAGGCCTTGCCTTCCATTTGTTCCACGAACGCTTGGCTAATGGCGACTGATAGGATGATGGCGAAAGCTCGCTTTGTTCCGAGGAGGGTGGCAGCTTCCGTTTTCTCGGGGGGCTCTCCGTTGTCGTCCTCCTAGTCCTCGGCGTGCTTGCGTGGGACCAGTCACCAGCCCTCCTTGTTTGGTGACAGGTACGAATCCAGCCTTGAGTTTGATTTGCCTGTTCGCAGTACTGTACTCATCCGCGATAACAATTCTATTCTCAAGACGAGTCTCCAGTGTGACACGGCACAGCATTTCCTCTGCAGCTATCGACCGTCATGACAGCATGCATGCACTAATCTTGCCACAGCATTTTGATTTTTAATTATGGCGAGTCATCGATCACTCTTAATTTTTTATGCATGTTGATGACGTCAAATCATCAATCTCGAGCATCCAGTCGCTTTCTTCAGTAGCTTCTTATGTCTGCAAATAAATCTCGGGAGCCGAAAATTTCGACGGGGACCCTCCGATGCTCAAGTCAGTGATCTGGGCAACAGCCGTGAGCTTGAGGAAGCTCGAAAGAGAAAGAGAGAGATATGAAGAAGAGCTCTCTCTATGAGCGTTTAGGGGTGTAATGAGTGTGTTACCTGGTCGAGGTCCCTCTTATCCTCTTTATAGGTGTTTAGAGTTTGTCTGGCTTGACTAGTTGAGGCCTTGTAACGATGGCCTTGATGGGTGAAGTGTCAGAGCTGATGTCTGTGAGGCATGGGGTTCAACCACTTTGTCAGAGCATTTAAGGCGATGACAGCAATGGCAGAGCTTGCTTCCTTCTTTGATATGTCAGGACTGCAGGTCAACTCCCATCAAGGTAGGTGGCTGCAGCTGGTTGGTGGGTCCTGTTCCACCGGAGAGGGGAAAGCAGGGGCCATCATCCCCGGCCAACATGTGCCGGGCAGGGCCGGCCAGGAGAGTGCCGGGCTGCTTGGCTTGGTCACGCCGGGGGCCGGCTAGGGAAGTGCCGGGCCGTTGGGAGGTACCGGGGCTGCCTAGCTTGGACACGCCGGGGCCGGCTAGGAAGGTGCCGGGGCCGGCTAGCTTGGACACGCCGGGGCCGGCTAGGAAGGTACCGGGGCCGGCTGGGAGGTGCCGGGGCCGCCTGGCTTGGACACGCCGGGGCCGGCTAGGAAGGTGCCGGGGCCGGCTGGGAGGTACCGGGGCCGCCTGGCTTGGACACGCCGGGGCCGGTTAGGAAGGTGCCGGGGCTGGCTGGGAGGTGCCGGGGCCGCTTAGCTTGGACATGCGGGGCCGGCTAGGAAGGTGCCGGGGCTGGCTAGCTTGGAACGCCGGGGCCGGCTAGGAAGGTGCCGGGGCCGACTGGGAGGTGCCGGGGCCGCCTAGCTTGGACACGCCGGGGCCGGCTAGGAAGGTGCCGGGGCCGGCTGGGAGGCGCTGGCCATGGAGGTGTCGGCCATGGAGCCGTCGGCCTTGGAGCTGTCGGCCTTGGAGGTGTCAGCCATGGAGCTGTCGGCCTTGGAGCTGTCGGCTATGGAGCTGTCGGCCTTGGAGGTGTCGGCCTTGGAGCTGTCGGCCTTGGAGGTGTCGGCCATGAAGCTCTCGGCCTTGGAGTTAGAGCAATTGGGTGCGCGTGGCTTTGAGGCCATAAACACTACGTGGCCGAAGGGCCCTTTGGAGGCCAAAGGGGGGCTCCGTCGGTTTCCTTCCTTCACGGTTCTCTAACGGCGTTGGATCAGCCACATCAGATGCCCCCTTGCCCCTGAGACGAAGCAGGTCCACCCCAGCAAGGCGAAAGGGGCGTTACCTCCCAAGTGACTGATCCTCGCCTGATGCAGGGCTTCAGGCCTGGCTGGCGCAGGGCTTTATCCGCCGACGGGTGTCGGGCTTCATGCCTGGCTGGTGCAGGGCTTTAGGTGCCGACGGGTATCGAGCTTCATGCCTGGCTGGTGCAGGGCTTTATCCGCCGACGGGTGTCGGGCTTCATGCCTGGCTGGTGCAGGGCTTTATCCTCCGATGGGCGTCGGGCTTCATGCCTGGCTGGTGCAGGGCTTTAGGTGCCGACGGGTGTCGGGCTTCATGCCTGGCTAGTGCAAGGCTTTAGGTGCCGACGGGTGTCGAGCTTCATGCCTAGCTGGCGCAGGACTTTAGGTGCTGACGGGTGTCGGGCTTCATGCCTGGCTGGTGCAGGGCTTTAGGTGTCGACGGGTGTCGGGCTTCATGCCTGGCTGGTGCAGGGCTCTATCCGCCGACGGGTGTCGGGCTTCATGCCTGGCTGATGCAGGGCTTTATCCGCCGATGGGTGTCGGACTTTATGCTTGGCTGGTGCAGGGCTTTAGGTGCCGACGGTGTCAGGTTTCATGCCTGGCTGGTTCAGGGCTTTATCTGCCGACGGGTGTCGGGCTTCATGCCTGGCTGGTGCAGGCTTTATCCGCCGATGGGTGTCGGGCTTCATGCCTGGCTGGTGCAGGGCTTTAGGTGCCGACGGGTGTCGGGCTTCATGCCTGGCTAGTGCAGGGCTTCATCCGCCGACGGGTGTCGGGCTTCATGCCTGGCTGGTGCAGGGCTTTATCCGTCGACGGGTGTCGGGCTTCATGCCTGGCTGGTGCAGTGCTTTAGGTACCGACGGGTGCCGGGCTTCATGCCTGGCTGGTGCAGAGCTTCATCCGCCGATGGGTGTCGGGCTTCATGCCTGGCTGGTGCAGGGCTTCATCCGCCGACGTGTCGGGCTTCATGCTTGGCTGGTGCAGGGCTTTAGGTGCCGACGGGTGTCAGGCTTCATGCCTGGCTGGTGCAGGGCTTTATCCGCCGATGGGTGTCGGGCTTCATGCCTGGCTGGTGCAGGGCTTTATCCGCCGACGGGTGTCGGGCTTCATGCCTGACTGGTGCAGGGCTTTAGGTGCCGACGGGTGTCGGGCTTCATGCTGGGCTGGTGCAGGGCTTTATCCGCAGATGGGTGTCAGCTTCATGCCTGGTTGGTGAGGGCTTTATCCGCAGATGGGTGTCGGGCTTCATGCCTGGCTGGTGCAGGGCTTTAGGTGCCGACGGGTGTCGGGCTTCATGCCTGGCTGGTGCAGGGCTTCATCCGCCGTCGGGTGTCGGGCTTCATGCCTGGCTGGTGCAGGGCTTTATCCGCCGACGGGTGTCGGGCTTCATGCCTGGCTGGTGTAGGGCTTTAGGTACCGACGGGTGCCGGGCTTTATGCCTGGCTGGTGCAGGGCTTCATCCGCCGACGGGTGTCGGGCTTCATGCCTGGCTAGTGCAGGGCTTCATCCGCCGACGTGTCGGGCTTCATGCCTGGCTGGTGCAGGGTTTTATCCGCCGACGAGTGTCAGGCTTCATGCCTGGCTAGTGCAGGGCTTTAGGTGCCGATGGGTGTCGGGCTTCATGCCTGGCTGGTGCAGGGCTTTAGGTGCCGACGGGTGTCAGGCTTCATGCCTGGCTGGTGTAGGGCTTTATCCGCCGACGGGTGTCGGGCTTCATGCCTGGCTGGTGCAGGGCTTTATCCGCCAATGAGTGTCAGGCTTCATGCTTGGCTGGTGCAGGGCTTTAGGTGCCAAGGGTGTCGGGCTTCATGCCTGGCTGGTGCAGGGCTTCATGCCTGGCTGGTGCAGGCTTTATCCGCCGACGGGTGTCGGGCTTCATGCCTGGCTGGTGCAGGGCTTTAAGTACCGACGGGTGCCAGGCTTCATGCCTGGCTGGTGCAGGGCTTCATCCGCCAATGGGTGTCGGGCTTCATGCCTGGCTGGTGTAGGGCTTCATCCGCCGACGTGTCGGGCTTCATGCCTGGCTGGTGCAGGGCTTTAGGTGCCGACGGGTGTCGGGCTTCATGCTTGGCTGGTGCATGGCTTTAGGTGCCGATGGGTGTCGAGCTTCATGCCTGACTGGTGCAGGGCTTTAGGTGCCGACGCTTGGGGCTGGCCGGGGCTGTCCCTGCTGGACCTGGGCTTTCATTGCTGAGAGTCGGTGGTGCACCGCTCTGCCAGTGGTACACTGGGCTTCATGCCTGGCTGGCCCAGGGCTTTTGTGCCGACCGGGGTTGGGCTTCATGCCTGGCTGGCCCAGGGCTTTTGTGCCGGCGCTTGGGGCCGGCCGGGGCCGTCCCTGCTGGACCCGGGCTTTTGTTGCTCAGAGCCGGTGGTGCACCGCTCTGCCAGTGGTACACTGGGCTTCATGCCTGGCTGGCCCAGGGCTTTTGTGCCGGTGCTTGGGGCCGGCCGTGGCCGTCCCTGCTGGACCCGGTCTTTTGTTGCTGAGAGCCGGTGGTGCACCGCTCTGCCAGTGGTACACTGGGCTTCATGCCTAGCTGGCCTAGGGCTTTTGTGCCGGCGCTTGGGGCCGGCCGGGGCCGTCCCTGCTGGACCCGGGCTTTTGTGCGCCAAAGCAAGGTTGGCCTTGGATGTTGATGCAAGGTAGATCTTCCCTGCATGACATTTTAAGTATTAATGAAAGAAAATTATCTTAAGTGCAATGTACTTAGCTCTTGTAGCACCCATGTTTTTCCTTTTGTGGATTTGAGCACTTCCGTCCGCTGGTGACCTGCCCCCCAGGGAGTCATGTTTGTCGGATTGGAAGTGTCGTTGCCCTTACTTGGGCCTTCTCTCGCATTGGAGGCCAGAACGAGATGCCTGTGGCCGGGAAGAAGCTGGAAACCGGGACAAAGCTAGAGTCCGTTGAGGAAAGCCTCGACAGTTTGCGGTCATTGAAGATGAATGGCTGGGAGAGTCCATCGAGGGCGTTGCTGAGAGTAAAAAGGTTGGAGGAGTTGCCGGGAGGGCTCTTTGCCTAACTTTTTCTTTGAAGAGATTGATTGCCTTCGGTGATGAAGCTTAAGAGTAGCGGTCAAAGCCTTTTGTCCTCATCTTCTTCCTGGTATTAATTGCAACGACACCTCTCGGCATGCTCTAGCCGATTGTTGAGCCTTTGAGTGAGCTCTTCCAGCCGCCGGTGTTGTTCGTCCAGATGCTTCCTCATCTTATGATTAAGGTCCTCCCCAGATGACCTGAAAGACTAACAGAAGGCAGGAGATCGGTGGTGCTCAGGTGAAGCTTGATGGTGATAAGCTTCTCTGTGAGGAGATTTTCCGCGAGCGGATCACTAGCCAACTGGTGCAGCTATCATGGGCGACGTGAGAGGCTTGGGGTGCTGCTGAGTGGCCCCGAGCGTTGCTTCTGCAATTTATGAACTGCTACTTTCAAAGCTTGATCTTGCCAATTAAGGATGGCCAGCTGGTTAATCAGAGCAGCTGAAGTTAGTGGTGAAGGAGCAGAGAGGGTGGCCTTTTGCTGCCTAGTGCGATGTGGATGCCCCCCAGCACGATTGGTAAGAACTTCTGGCATGCGCATCACCACCCTAGCTATCTTAGAGGGGACGGAGACTTATAGCTCAAGGAGACAGAGCTTTCTTTCCTTCAGCGGTCCCCCCCTACCTGGCGCGCTAATCTGATGACGCCAAATCACCGGCCTCGAGCGTCCGGTCGCCTCCTCCAGCGAGCTCCTCGTGCCTGCAAACAAGTCCTGGGAGCCGGAGATTCCGGGGGGGACCCTCCGACGCTCAAGTCAGTGGTCTGGGCAACAGCCGTGAGCTTGAGGAAGCTCGAAAGAGAAAGAGAGAGAGATATATGGCCCCGAGAAGAGCTCTCTCTATGAGCGTTTAGGGGTGTAATGAGTGTGTTACCTGGTCGAGGTCCCTCTTACCCTGTTTATAGGTGTTTAGAGTTTGTCTGGCTTGACTAGTTGAGGCCTTATAATGATGACCTTGATGGGTGAAGTGTCAGAGCTGATGTCTGTGAGGCATGGGGTTCAACCACTTTGTCAGAGCATTTAAGGCGATGGCAGCAATGGCAGAGCTTGCTTCCTTCTTTGATATGTCAGGACTGTAGGTCAAGTCCCATCAAGGTGGGCGGCTGCAGCTGGTTGGTGGGTCCTGTTCCACCGGAGAGGGGAAAGCAGGGGCCGTCCTCCCCGGCCAAGATGTGCCGGGGCGGGGCCGGCCAGGAGAGTGTCGGGCTGCTTGGCTTGGTCACGCCGGGGGCCGGCTAGGGAAGTACCAGGCCACTGGGAGGTGCCGGGGCCGCCTAGCTTGGACACGTCGGGGCCGGCCAGGAAGGTACCGGGGCCAGCTGGGAGGTGCCGGGGCCGCCTGGCTTGGACACGCCAGGGCTGGCTAGGAAGGTGCCGGGGCCGACTGGGAGGTGCCGGGGCCGCCTGGCTTAGACACGCCAGGGCCGGCTAGGAAGGTGCTGGGTCCGGCTAGCTTGGACATGCCGGGGCCGGATAGGAAGGTACCGAGGCCGACTGGGAGGTGCCGGGGCCGCCTGGCTTGGACACGCCGGGGCCGGCTAGGAGGTGCCGGGGCCGCCTGGCTTGGACACGCCGGGGCCGGCTAGGAAGGTGCCGGGGCCAACTGGGAGGTGCCGGGGCTGCCTAGCTTGGACACGCCAGGGCCGGCTAGGAAGGTGCCGGGGCCGGTTAGCTTTGACACGCCGGGGCTGGCTAGGAAGGTGCCGTGGCCGGCTGGAAGGTGCCGGGGCCGGCTGGGAAGGTGCCGGGATCGGCTGGGAGGTGCCGGGGCCACCTAGCTTGGACACGCCGGGGCCGTCTAGGAAGGTACCGGGGCTGGCTGGGAGGTGTCGGGGTTGCCTGGCTTGGATACGCCGAGGCCGGCTAGGAAGGTGCCGGGGCCGGCTAGCTTGGACACGCTGGAGCCGGCTAGGAAGGTGCCGGGGCCGGCTGGGAGGTGCCGGGGCCGCCTAGCTTGGACACGCCGGGGCCGGCTAGGAAGGTGTCGGGGCTGGCTGGGAGGCACCGGCCATGGAGGTGTCGACCATGGAGCCGCCGGCCTTGGAGCTGTCGGCCTTGGAGCTGTCGGCCTTGGAGGTGTCGGCCTTGGAGCTGTCAGCCATGGAGCTGTCGGCCTTGGAGCTGTCGGCCTTGGAGCTTAGAGCAATTGGGTGCGCGTGGCTTTGAGGCCATAAATGCTACCGTGGCCGAAGGGCCCTTTGGAGGCCAAAGGGGGGCTCCATCGGTTTCCTTCCTTCACGGTTCTCTAACGGCGTTGGATCAACCACATCACACACACACACATATATATATACATATATATATATATACATATATATATATATATATACATATATATATATATACATATATATATATATACATATATATATATATGTATATATATATGCTTGTATGCCGATCTAAATTAAGGTGTTACCCAGTTGATCACAGCGAGGAAAGTTTCCAAGTTTGACACATGTTTGTGAATCATGCATGCGTGCCAAGCAGCAGCAGCAATATGTGATGTGGCTGATAAAAGTCACATTATAATTAACAGACAAAGCGGTCTCTAGATAGCTCAAAATAGTTTCTAAATGGCTCCAACTACAAAAGCGGTCTCTAAACGGTCCAAAGCGGTTCCTAAACGGCCCCAGCTACAGAGACGGTCCTTAAATGGCTCAAGGCGGTTCATAGGCAGCCCCCGCTACAGATGTTGAGTAATGGGCCAAAATAGGCCTAAATACTCTAATGGGCCTTGAAAGCCCATCACCTCCCTTTAGGGTTTGAATGAGAAATTGCGGGGACATTTAGTCCCACATCGAAAAAAATCAAGAAAGAAAGGTTCACTTATATGGAAATGACTTTCTTGAAGCTTAGTTCTTTAGGCTCACCACAAGTGGAGAGCTTGAGGGTGATGCTCATGCATGCGCACGCGCGTGTGCAAAGGGCGCAATGGGCGCTTTGTAGGCGCACTTTGCACGTGCGCATCGTCTTGAGGGGCTTTAAATTTTTTATAGATCATGAAGATCCGACGGTGGAGACTGATCGGATCAAGATAAAGGGCTAAGATTAATTAACCGTTGATCATCGGATCAGGATCAGAACTGATCATTGATCGATCAGATGAAGGATCGAGATGCGGTGATCAAATCATGATCGCGATCGCGATCCAACGGCTCACACCCGCCGGTTGACCAGTCAACAGGATGGTTGGTGATAAGGCACCCGTCCAATCATACGGTTGGAGATAAGTCAACGGTCTGATCATGAAAAGGCATATCAAAACACGTGTAACCGCCTATCTGATAACGTGATCATCAGATCACGATGGTGAGAAGGCATATCAGGATGAGGATAGGCTTATCTGATCAGCTGATCTTCAGATCACAGCCATGACAAGGCTTATCCGATCGCCTGATCTGAAGATCACGATGTCTAAAGGGCATATCAAGGGTGATAATCCTTTAACCCTCACATCCTTGATCAAATCCAATCAAAGAATTCAAATTAGATTTAATTTCGTAGGGTTGCTTTCAAGGGGCACCTAAAAACATATAAATATGACCCAAGACCCTCTCATTTCAATCATCCCAAACCATTCCGAATTGAGTTCAATCTGAATCAATTCTAGTCTTCTCCTCTCTTAGGCATTTGCATACTTTCCTAAGGGAAGTATAGCAACAGTGCATTAAAAAGAGAGTAGCATTCTTGGTTCGAATGTTTTGGTGAATTGTAGTGCTGCTTTCATCAAAAGGAGACTGTTGTATCCTGGGAGACAATCGTCATATTGACCGTAAGCACCATTGCAAGACGAAATTATCTTAAGGACATAGAGTATAACTCTAGCCTCAGTCTGATCAATTAGGTAGCCATCATCTGCCACAAACACCCACCTAACAACAGAAGCGGTTCCTAGATGGCCCAAAGCTGTTCCTAGGCGGCCCCAGCTACAGAGACGGTCCCTAGATGGCCTAAGGCGGTTCCTAGGCGGTCCCAGCTATAGAAGCAGTCCCCAGACGGCCCAAGGCAGTTCCTAGGCAGCCCCAGCTATAGAAGTGGTCCCCATGTGGTCCCTAGACGGCCCAAGGCAGTTCTTAGGCGGCCCCAGCTACAGAAACAGTCCCTAGACAGCCCAAGACGATTCCTAGGCAGCCCCAGCTATAGAAACGATCCCCAGGCGGCCCCAGCTACTGAAGTAGTCCCTAGGCGGCCCAAGGCGGTTCCTTGGCGGCCTCAGCTATCGAAGTGGTCCCTACACGGCCCAAGGCGGTTCCTAGGAAGCCCCAGTTACCGAAGCGGTATCGGTGCCCTTTTTGTCTTATCCTCATGATTTATTCCAGCTTTTCAAACAAGCCCTTGCATGGACAAAGCCGAGCTCGTCCACTATCCTTGATCCCTGTAGGTTTAATAAGACAGGAACCGTTAGTTCTAGCATGAGCTCCTTACTCACCTCAATCTAATGGAATTGCGGAACGTAAAAACCGCACATTAAAAGAAATGATAAATGCTATGTTGTTGACCCAATTGAGGATTTTGATGATTAACAAAACTATTTGCGTATAACATTTGAAGTTACTAATGATTTTGGTTTAATTTTTCAGTTTATGATATGTTCTATTAATCAAAATCATAAGAGAAATTAAGTTCTAGTTCGAATCTAATGTCAAGGTAAGTTTGCAGACATTAGAGTCGACACATGAAATCGCAGAGTCGACTCCGGAAATCGGCACGGACTTAGAGTCGACTCCAGGACTGTTAGAGCCGACTCCAACAGAAAAGACAGAACGATGGTTTTTCAGGCCATGACTTAGAGTCGACTCCCAGACAGTTAGAGTCGACTCTAGAAGATTTTGTGTCAACCCCAGAAAAGTTAGAGACGACTCCAGTTTAAGTAGGTTAAAGATTTTCGAGTTAGAGCCGACTCTAGAAAAGTTAGAGCCGACTCCAGAATGTCAGACGCGACTTCAGAACTGTCAGAATGACTCTAAACTTTATCTTTATTTTTTTTAATCCCAACGGCTATTGCTATTTATGGATCTAATCCTTCTTACACTTGTTTCTAACGGATAGTTTTAAACTATTTATGGATTAATTGGGATCTATAAGAAGAGGGTTTGCTGCATCCGAAAAGGAGAGACAAGAGAGACAAAAGAAAAGAATAGAGAGAATCTATGAAATCCATCAGAAAATCAAAGGAGAAAAGAGGAAAAACTCGTAAGGAAAGATCATACTGATTCCCCAAAAGAAAAGAGAGAGATTCCAAGCTTTTGTTGTTCTATTTCGAAGAAATCTCAAGGGAAGAAAGAAGCCCTAGTTTTCTGATCTTCTGAGTCTCAAGAGCATCTTGAAGGAAGATCCATTCAAAGGAAGAGAAAGAAGAAGCCACCAAGATCTGCGAATCAGGCTTTGATTCCTATCCTTTTATTCTTGTTTCATTATTGTATATTTGCTCATATGAGGAGTTGTTTATCTTGTAAAACAAATATTGTTTGCTGGGTCAATCTGGTGATTGATTTAGTTGAGGCTGTTAGCCTTGTGCAAGCATTAGCTTGTGGTGTTAGGTTTTGTGCTGGTGAGCCTTGAAAACCAGCTGGGTTCATTGTGCACCCCGGAAAATAATAAGTTTGAGTTGTGAGCTTGCAAAACAACTCTGCTGTAATCAGATTGATTATAGTATGGACCCAAGAGGTACTTGGGAGTGGACGTAGGTGTAGGTACACCGAACCACTATAAATCTACTGTGTTTGCCGTGATTGTCTATTTATCTTTAACTCTCTATTTGTGCATACTCTGTTTTAATTTGTGTGAATCTAAGTTTTTATTTCCGCTGGGGGTTATTTTTCAAAAGAGTTTAAATTTTTGAAAAACCCAATTCATCCCCCCTCTTGGGTTGCTATCTGGACCAACAATTGGTATCATAGCTAGTGCTCATTTGATTTGATCTAACGATCAAGAGTCAAAGATCCACATGGCAACTCAAGCTGGTTCATCTTTTTCCGAAGGCCAATCTACTAATAGACCACCCTTGTTTAATGGTTCAAACTATGGTTATTGAAAGGCTAGAATGAACATTTTCATTCAAGCACTTGACTATGATCTATGGAGCATTATAGTCAATGGACCACACACACCCACTGCTAGAGTTAATGGCATGGAGATTCTTAAACCGGAAACGGAATGGGATGAACATGATAAAAAATTGGCACAACTTAATGCCAAAGCAATGAATATTTTATACTGCTCATTAGATGCAAATGAATTCAATCGTATATCTATTTGCATTTCTGCTAAGGAAATCTGGGATAGACTTGAGGTTACCCATGAGGGAACAAATCAAGTCAAGGAATCCAAGATTAACATGCTAGTTCATAAGTATGAATTGTTTAAAATGGATGCATGTGAATCTATTGCTGATATGTTTACAAGATTTACTGATATAGTTAATGGTTTAAAAAGTCTTGGTAAATCTTATGATAATTCTGAACTTGTGAGAAAGGTTTTGCGTTCCTTGCCTAAGACTTGGGAAGCTAAAGTGACTGCAATACAAGAGGCAAAGGATCTAAGTATCCTACCCCTAGAAGAATTATTGGGATCCTTGATGACTCATGAGCTTCAAATTAAGCAACATGTTGACGATGATGAGTCAAAGAAGAAGAGGACTATGGCTCTTAAGATTTCTGAATACATGGAAGAGCCTCATGAATCTGAAGATGAAAGTGATGATGAGGACATGACACTCATCACAAGGAAATTTAAAAGATTCATGAAGAAGAAGAAGTTTGAAAAGAAAAAGCCCTTTGCAAGAAAAGATGAGGACAAGGGCAAAGAAAAAGAAGTTATTTGTTTTGAATGTAAAAAGCTAGGTCATTTTAAATCTGAATGCCCTCAACTAAAGAAAGGCATCTGGAAATTCAAAAAGAAGGCAATGATGGCCACATGGAGTGATTCGAAAAGCTCAAGTTCCGAAGAGGAAGAAAAGAGTGAAATGGCCAATCTATACTTCATGGCGGATAATGATGAGGTAAATCTGAGTTTTCTTGATGACTTTACTTTCGATGAATTGCATAGTACTTTTTATGAATTAATGGATGATTTTGCGAACTTAAGTTCAAAGAACAAAGATTTGAAAAATCAAATGCAAAAACTATCCTTAGAAAATGAAAAGCATGTTGTAGATAAAGAACTTTTGATAAAAGAAAATGAAAGTTTGAAAAATGAAGTTGATAGACTTAAACCTATAGTTGATAAATTCACTCTAAGCTCTATCAAACTTAATATGATTTTGGATAATCAAAAAGCTATTTTTGATAAAGCTGGATTAGGATATAATCCACTTAAAAAGAAAAAATCTTTGAAGAATATTTTTATACATGCTGAAAAATCATCAAATATTACTTGTTTTAAATGTGGAAACAAAGGACATAAATCTTATATCTGTAAATCTCCATATAATAAAAGAAAGATGATTTGGGTTCTCAAAGGAACAATATTTAATGCATCTAACCATGAAGGACCCAAGAAGGCTTGGGTACCTAAAATTAAGACATGAATGTTTTGCAGGAGTGTCTTGCAGCCATCAGACTGAAAAGAAAATGGTACCTGGATAGTGGTTGCTTAAGACACATGACGGGTGATAAAGATCAATTCATCACCCTTGAATCAAAAAGAGGTGGAGTAGTTACTTTTGGTGATAATGGTCAAGGCCATATCATGGGTATTGGTAAGATTCAAATTACTCCATCTACTCATATTGATAATGTTTTATATGTCGATGGACTTAAACATAATTTGATAAGTATTAGCCAACTGTGTGACAAAGGTTTCAAAGTTTTCTTTGAAGCTTCTGTTTGCACTGTTACTAATCGCATTGATAACAGCATTATTCTTGTTGGTAAACGTTATGGCAATGTGTACTTAATTGATTTGAGTAATTTATCTCCAAGTAATCATTGCTTAGTTGCTAATAATGCTAAGATGAATGAGATTGGTTGGCTATGGCATCATAGATTAGGTCATGCAAGTACACACCTAATTTCTAAACTATTAAAAATAGATCTAGTTAAAGGTATTCCTAGCTTAAATTTTAAAAATAATCGAATATGTGATGTATGTCAGTTTGGAAAATAAACAAGAACCTCTTTCAAATCTAAGAATATTATTTCAACTACTAGGCCACTAGAGCTACTACACATGGACCTTTTTGGACCTACTAGAACCACAAGTCTAGGAGGAAAGAAATATGGTCTGGTGATAGTAGATGATTACTCTAGATTCACTTGGGTAATATTTTTGGCTCACAAAGATGAGACTTTCTCAATATTCCTGAAATTCGTTAAGAAAGTCACTAATGAGAAAAATACTACCATAGTGTCTATTAGAAGTGATCATGGAACTGAATTTGAAAATCACTTATTTGAAAAATTCTGTTTTGAAAAAGGCATACATCATAACTTTTCAGCACCTAGAACACCGCAACAAAATGGAGTTGTAGAAAGAAAGAATAGGACTTTAGAAGACATGGCCCATACCATGCTATGTGAAAGCCAACTTCCAAAATATTTTTGGGCAGAAGCTATAAACACAGCATGTTACATCCTAAATAGAGCCCTAATTAGACCTATCCTTAAGAAGACTCCCTATGAACTATGGCATAATAAGAAACTAAATTTAGGTTATTTTCATGCATTTGGTTGTAAATGTTTTATTCATAACAATGATAAGGATAATCTTGGGAAGTTTGATGCAAAGTCTGATGAAGGTATTTTCCTAGGATATTCTACATCTAGCAAGGCATATAGAGTATTTAATAAGAGAAGCTTAATTGTAGAAGAATCCATTCATATAGTGTTTGATGAGTCTTTAGCATCAAGTTCAGATAAAATTGATGATGAGGAAGATACATCTTTGATTGAAAGAGATATTGAAAAATTAAATGTATCTTCAGATCAAGAACCTGAAGTTAAGGATGATGACTCACCTAACGATGATGGTATTGATACTGCTCATAATGATAAAGATCTACCTAGAGATTGGAGATATGCTTATGGTCATCCTAAGGACCTAATCATAGGTGATCCATCTCAAGGTGTAAGGACTAGATCATCAATGAGAAATATCAATAATCATCTTGCATTTGTATCTCATATAGAACCTAAAACTATAGAGGAAGCTGAGAAAGATAGTTATTGGATGTTAGCAATGCAGGAAGAGTTAAATCAATTCACTAGGAACCAAGTTTGGACCCTAGTAGATAGACCTAAAAACCACCCTATAATAGGATCTAAATGGGTTTTTAGAAATAAATTGGATGAAAATGGATTGGTAATTAGAAATAAGGCTAGATTAGTTGCAAAAGGATATAATCAAGAAGAAGGTATAGACTTTGATGAAACTTTTGCACCTGTTGCTAGATTAGAAGCCATTAGGCTACTACTTGCATTTGCATGTCATATGAATTTCAGCTTATTTCAAATGGATGTTAAAAGTGTATTTCTAAATGGTTTTATAAATGAGGAAGTTTATGTTGAACAACCTCCTGGTTTTGAAGATCACGAATTTCTAAACCACGTCTTCAAACTACACAAAGCACTTTATGGTTTAAAGCAAGCACCTAGAGCTTGGTATGATAGATTAAGTAATTTTTAATTGAAAATGATTTTTTTAAAGGAAATGTTGATAAAACCTTGTTTTTGAAAAGAAAAAAAATGATCTATTAATTGTTCAAATTTACGTTGATGACATTATATTTGGTGCTACTAACAATCTCCTTTGTCAAGAATTTGCTAAGTTAATGCAGGGAGAATTCGAGATGAGCATGATGGGAGAACTAAACTTCTTCCTTGGACTTCAAATCAAACAAGAGAAAGCGGGGATTTTCATTAACCAAACAAAGTACACAAAGGAAATACTCAAGAAGTTTGGTATAGAATCTGCTAAACCTCTTGGTACGCCAATGAGTCCCTCATGCAAGCTGGACAAGGATGAAGAAGGTAAGAATGTAGATCAGAAGCATTACCGAGGTATGATCGGATCACTTCTTTACCTAACGGCAAGTAGGCCAGATATCATGTTTTCTGTTTGCTTATGTGCAAGATATCAATCTAATCCTAAGGAATCACATTTATTTGCTGTTAAAAGAATCTTTAGATACTTAAATGGAACTAAAAATGTAGGATTATGGTATTCTAGAGACTCAACCTTATAATTGATTGCTTATTCTGATTCTGACTATGCTGGTTATAAATTAGATAGAAAGAGTACAAGTGGGGCATGCCAACTTTTAGGAAGTAACTTAATCTCTTAGTTTAGCAAGAAGCAAAATTCGGTTGCATTATCCACTGCTGAGGCAGAGTATATTGCAGCTGGAAGTTGTTGTGCTCAAATCCTTTGGATTAAGCGACAACTTGAAGATTATGGTATCACACTTGATAAAATTCCTATTAAATGTGATAATACTAGTGCCATTAATCTAACTAAGAATCCAATTCAACATTCAAGAACTAAACACATAGAAATTAGACATCACTTTATTAGAGAACATGTAACTAACAAAGATGTTTGTCTTGAATATGTTAATACTAATGATCAATTAGCTGATATTTTTACCAAACCTTTGAGTGAGGAAAGATTTTGTTATCTTAGAGGAGAATTAAGAGTTTGTGAGGAGAATTAAGAGTTGTGATCCTTTAGAATGATTTTCTGAAACTCTTAAGGACAACAACTATCTAGACTTCCTTAATTTCTTGAAAATCCTCTATGTCCAATAAGGAAATTTATCTAGAAATTTAATTTATTGTTTCCCCAATTGTTAAGGAACACCTATCTAGAGTTTGATGATTAATTTGATTAGTTTCAGATCCTTGAAATTTGAATTTTTCACTGAAACTGTTGTGGAGTCGACACCTGCAGTTTGTGGAGTCGACACCTTCATATTTTGATGTTCTGTCTGGGCAATTAGAGTCGACTCTGGCTTCTGTAGAGCTAACTCTAATTTGGGCGCTGACAGATTTTCTGGTTTGAAGCCGACACCTCGTTTTCGGGAATCGACTCTAAGTGGAACTAGGTCAAAAAAAAAAGGCGGAGTCGACCCCAAACGAAACCTATCGTCTCCTAAACCCTTCCAAACCATTCCAAACCAATTTCAATCCTTCCAAATCCCTCAAATCTCTCAATAACTCATTCCAATTGAATCCCATGGCTCCTAAAAGGTGTGCTATCATTGGTGGATCGACTGTTCCGACGAAGCACCGTTCAAATCGGAGGCAACCTTCGTCATCTTCTTCATCTGCCACTCAAGATGACTCTCCACCCTTACCATCTTCTCCACGAGTAGACCAATTAGCTGGTAAGGCCATTACTACCGGAAGAAAAGTAGATTTTAACTTTTTTGCTTCGGAGGGCTTCGCTATTGGACGTTTGTTGAAGGAAATGGGATGGGAGAAAGTTTGTTCTTTGGATGTCCCTATATACCCTGCCCTTATGAGAGAATTTTATAATGATTTATGTAGAGAAGAGGGAGTCTTAGTGAGTTTTGTAAGAGGAACTAAAGTGATTATCACAGCCGAGACTCTTAGAAATCTATTGGAGATGCCTACCATTGGTCTAGTTGAATATCAACATGATGACAGAGGAGGTGCCCTATCTAGGATGTTAAGGAGAGAAGTTTCTGAGTTTGAAGAAATCTTGGCTAATCAACTTAATTTGGAACTCAGGTTACTTCACAATATTTATGGAAGAATTTTATTTCCTAAAATCGGAAGGTTTGACTATGTCTCGGAGCGAGACATCTTGTTGATGGACTGTATTCTCACTGGAAGACCTGTTCATCTTGCCGGTATGATGATTGGTTATATGGCAGAAGCAGCAACTAAGAAGAGATCAACACTGTCGTATGGTATGATACTAACCTTAGTCTTTAGAAGCCAAGGTATGCTAATAATGGATAATGAGCCACTAAGAAAATTAAGGCATACTGATTACTATAGTGTCTCTACAATTCACGGATGGGCTTCAGAAAAGAGAATGGAAATTGGATAAAAAGAGGACAAGAGACCAGAACAGAAGAAGTTAGAGTTAAGGAGGTCAGAGTAGAGGATATTCCTAAACCATCTATTCTTGGACCATCTGCTGCTGGACCATCTGTTGCTGGACCATCTACTGCTGGACCATCTACTGCTGGACCCTCAGTGGCTGGACCAAGCACTCACCCTCACATCAGTCAGCTTTGGCATCTGGAAGATTTTCTGAGGAGTAAATAGGTCAGCTCAGAGCTTTACTGGCTGAGTATGATAGTTAAAGGACAAATGATATGTGTCAGTTGAGTGAGGAGTTCTATCAGTTGAAGGAAGAGATCAATTCAAGGCTTGACATGATTTCTTTTTCCATTAGCAACTCGGTAGAATCCTTTAGCGCTGATCTTCATAAGATTTTTGAAAGGATGGAAGGCAGATGGTTCTGGAACATATCTTCATGCTACCAGTCAACTAAAGAAAGATATCAACCTCACCGTTTCTCAAATTGAAGCTTGCCTTGAAAGTTTTAAGAAGACTCAAAAAGATGATATTATGGAAATGATTGGACATTTGAAGAAAATTATGTATAAGCATGTTTGATTTTGATACCCTATCCTAGGTTGTATCTTAGGATTTCTTGCCTTCTTGCTTTGATAGCATGTATCTAGGAATTACATACTTGAATATGTCATTTTACTATGAATGTACTTAAATTGACACATGTAATGAATCTTGCATTGAAATACAATTACACTTTTATTGCAAATTTGTCTATGATTGATTAATTGAATTTCAATGAATGAGTTTACTATCTCTATGATTAATTGAACCAACAACCCCGCTCTGATAACCTTTTTTACTATATTTAAAATTCATCTTATTGCTGATAACAAAAAAGGGGGAGAGATAATTGTATATGCATATAGAGAAAGAAAATGAAAGAATATAAGATTTTTTGCATATCTACAAAGGGGGAGAAAAAATTTTGAGATTCTAATCAAAATGCTCAATTGAATTCAGTTTATCTACATAGGGGGAGTTATTCGATGCAGGGGGAGCTTAATAATTTTTCTGTATAAAAGTTAAATCATCTTGATTGATATCATGTATATTTTTTGATTCATTTTTATTGGCATCAAATTCTCTGTTAGGAAGTTCTAAAGCTTTAACAATGTCTATATTCTTAATTCAAATGAATTTTTAATGCATATACTCAAAGTTTTTGTCATCATCAAAAAGGGGGAGATTGTTGACCCAATTGAGGATTTTGATGATTAACAAAACTATTTGAGTATAACATTTGAAGTTACTAATGATTTTGGTTTAATTTTTCAGTTTATGATATGTTCTATTAATCAAAATCATAAGAGAAATTAAGTTCTAGTTTGAATCTAATGTCAAGGTAAGTTTGCAGACATTAGAGTCGACACATGGAATCGCAGAGTCGACTCCGAAAATTGGCACGGACTTAGAGTCGACTCCGGGACTGTTAGAGCCGACTCCAACAGAAAAGACAGAACGATGATTTTTCAGGCCACGACTTAGAGTCGACTCCCGGACTGTTAGAGTCGACTCCATAAGTTTTTTGTGTCGACCCCAGAAAAGTCAGAGACGACTCCAGTTCAAGCGGGTTAAAGATTTTCGAGTTAGAGCCGACTCCAGAAAAGTTAGAGCTGACTCCAGAATGTCAGACGCGACTTCAGAACTGTCAGAACGACTCTAAACTTTATCTTTATCTTTTTTAATCCCAACGGCTATTGCTATTTATGGATCTAATCCTTCTTACACTTGTTTCTAACGGATAGTTTTAAACTATTTATGAATTAATCGGGATCTATAAGAAGAGAGTTTGCTGCATCTGAAAAGGAGAGACAAGAGAGACAAAAAGAAAAGAATAGAGAGAAATCTATGAAATCCATCAGAAAATCAAAGGAGAAAAGAGGGAAAACTTGTAAGGAAAGATCATACTGATTCCGTAAAAAAAAAGAGAAAGATTCCAAGCTTTTGTTGTTCTATTTCGAAGAAATCTCAAGGAAGAAAGAAGCCCTAGTTTTCTGATCTTCTGAGTCTCAAGAGCATCTTGAAGGAAGATCCATTCAAAGGAAGAGAAGGAAGAAGCCACCAAGATCTGCGAATCAGGCTTTGATTCCTATCCTTTTATTCTTGTTTCATTATTGTATATTTGCTCATATGAGGAGCTGTTTATCTTGTAAAACAAATATTGTTTGCTAGGTCAATCTGGTGATTGATTCAGTTGAGGCTGTTAGCTTTGTGCAAGCATTAGCTTGTGGTGTTAGGTTTTGTGCTGGTGAGCCTTGAAAATCAGCTGGGTTCATTGTGCACCTGGAAAAAAAATAAGTTTGAGTTGTGAGCTTGCAAAATAACTCTGCTGTAATCAGATTGATTATAGTGTAGACCCAAGAGGTACTTGGGAGTGGACGTAGGTGTAGGTACACCGAACCACTATAAAATCTCCTGTGTTTGCCGTGATTGTCTCTTTATCTTGAACTCTCTATTTGTGCATACTCTGTTTTAATTTGTGTGAATCTAAGTTTTTATTTCCGCTGGGGGTTATTTTTCAAAAGAGTTTAAATTTTTGAAAAACCCAATTCACCCCCCCTCTTGGGTTGCTATCTGGACCAACATATGTAATAAATTCTGGTACACCATAGAATTTATGGGAGAAGTAATTCTCTCAGCAAATCATATTCTTAATAAAATACCTCTTAAGAAGAAGGAAGTTACTCCATATGAGTTATGGAAAGGAAAGAAGCCTTCTTACAACTACTTAAGAGTGTGGGGGTGTCTAGCTAAAGTAGCTATTCCAGACCTCAAAAAGATCAAAATATGACCTAAAAACTATTGATTGTATATTTATCGGCTATGCACATAATAGTAGTGCATATCGCTTTTTTGTGTATAAATCAGATATATCTGATATACAGATAAATACAATCATGAAATCAAGGAATGCAACATTCTTTGAAGATATATTTCCAAGTAAAAGGAAATTAGAAATAAGTTCAAATAAAAGAACTTATGATAATACTACTAGTAGTAGTCATCAGGAAGAATATCCTGAAGATGAACCCGGACGCAGTAAGAGACTAAGAGTTGCAAAGTCTTTTGGTCATGATTATGTAACTTATATGTTACAAGATGAACCTCAGACATTCAAGGAGGCAATGTCGAATCTAGAAGCACCCTTTTGGAAAGAAGCTGTCAATAATGAAATTGAGTCCATCATGCATAATCATACCTGGGAGTTGGTAGACTTACCATCTGGTATGAAACCTTTAGGTGCAAGTGGATTCTTAAGAAAAAACTAAAGGCTGATGGATCAATTGACAAGTATAAAGCCAGATTAGAGGCTAAAGGCTTCAAACAAAAAGAAGGTATAGACTTCTTTGATACCTATTCACCAGTAAGTAGAATAACATCTATAAGAATGTTAATCGCTTTTGCAGCCATTAACAATCTTGAAATTCATCAAATGGATGTTAAAACTGCTTTTTTAAATGGTGAATTAGATGAAGAAATATATATAGAACAACCTGAGGGATTTATTGTTCCAGGACAAGAAAAGAAGGTGTAGACTTGTTAAATCCTTATATGGATTAAAGCAAGAACTTAGCAATGGCATATAAAATTTGATAATGTAATGTTATCAAATGGATTCAAAATAAATAAATGTGACAAATGTATATAAAAACCCTACTGAAGGGTATGTGATAATCTGCTTATATGTAGATGACATGTTAATCATTGGTAGTAATACTGAAATGATTAAACAGACAAAGAAAATGTTGATCAAACATTTTGATATGAAAAATATGGGTGTTGCAGATGTTTATACTAGGATTCGAATCACTAGAACATCTGAAGAAAATAATATTATCTCAATCTCATTATATTGAGAAAATATTAAATAAGTATAAAAAGTATGATACTAGCACGGTGAAAACACCTATAGATGTTAATTTACATTTGGCTAAGTATACTAGAGAACCCATATCTTAATTGGAATACTTATGTATAATTGGCAGTTTAATGTATGTCATGAATTGCACTCGTCCTGACATAGCATATGCTGTCAATAAGTTGAGTAGATTTACAAGTAATCCAGGTCCAAATCATTGGACAACTCTAATAAGGGTATTAAGATATCTGCGATATACCCTAAGTTATGGATTATATTATTCAAGATATCTAGCTGTACTAGAAGGATACAGTGATGCAAATTGGATATCTAACACAGAAGATACAAAATCCACAAGTGGATATGTATTCACCTTAGGAGGAGGTGTTGTGTCATGAAAATCTTCTAAGCAACATGTATAGCTCGATCCACTATGGAATCTGAGTTTATTGCCTTAGAAAAGGCAGCTGAAGAAGCAGAATGGCTTCGAAACTTTTAGAAGATATTCCATATTGGCCAAAGCCTGTGTATGCAATATGCATACATTGTGATAGTCAATCGGCAATTTGCAGAGCACAAATAAGATGTATAATGGTAAGTCTAGACATATACGTCGTAGAATAATACCATTAAGCAGTTACTTGAAATTGGTGTAATTTCTATTGACTATATTCAGTCAAAGAAAAACCTAGCGGATCCATTAACAAAGGGGTTACCAAGAGATCAAGTAAACTGTTTATCGAGGGGAATGGGTTTAAAACCTATAACTAAAAATCTTCATAGTGGATACCCAACCTAGCTGACTGGAGATCCCAAGATCTAGGTTCAAAAGGGACAACTAAATTATGAAGAGACTTGATAGCACTAAGGATGTACAATCCTACTCATTCCTATGATAATTGGTGCTACCTGCTAAAGGTACTAGGATAAGCATTGCTTTTAATGATTCTTATGACATGAACATCATGTGGGGTATAGCAGGATACTCTTAATAAGAATCACCTATGTGAGTGTGAACTGGGCCAATTCTATGAGAATTTTAAGGTTTAATTCTCTGAAGCACTCATGAGACCAGGAGTTGTTCGGGGCCAAAATGAACACAACCATGAGAACCAAAAGAATGCTCGGGAAGAAGTTGCGTGATTGTTATTGTCTTAGTTTACACAAAACGCTGAAAGGTTCAAGACATCGTGTTCACCTTTTAGCAAGTAAACTCGATAACAACTCACTAAGGAAGGTTCAAAGCCACAAGCTACCTATCCCGATACAACTTCATCCCATTATACTCTCTTTAGTGTGTCTGCATATTCATTTGCATTAAAATCCTTTATGTGGGGGTTTGCCTTGCTGAATCTTTGATGATCTTTGATCTAAGTCCAATTTCATTCATGTGGGGGATTGTTGGGTAATGGGCCAAAATAGGCCTAAATACTCTAATGGGCCTTGAAAGCCCATCACCTTCCTTTAGGGTGTGAATGAGAAATTGCGGGGACATTTAGTCCCACATCGGAAAAATCAAGAAACGAAGGTTCACTTATATGGAAACAACTTCCTTGAAGCTTAGTTCCTTAGGCTCATCACAAGTGGAGAGCTTGAGGGTGATGCGTAGCATCACTCTCGTGCACGCGCGTGTGCGAAGGACGCAATGGGCACTTTGCAGGCGCACTTTGCACTTTGCACTTTGCACTTTGCACGTGCGAAGGATGCAATGGGCACTTTGTAGGCGCACTTTGTACTTTGCACTTTGCACTTTGCACTTTGCACTTCGCACGTGCGCATCGTCGCGAGGAGCTTGAGGGGCTTTAAATTTTTTATAGATCATGAGGATTCGACGGTGGAGACTGATCGGATCAAGATAAAGGGCTGAGATCAATTGACCGTTGATCATCGGATTAGGATCAGAACTGATCATTGATCGATCAGATAAAGGGTCGAGATGCGGTGATCAAATCATGATCGCGATCGCGATCCAACGGCTCACACCCACCGGTTGACCAGTCAATAGGACGGTTGGTGATAAGGCATCCGTCCGATCGTATGGTTGGAGATAAGTCAACGGTCTGATCATGAAAAGGCATATCAAAAGACATGCAACTGCCTATCTGATAACGTGATCATCAGATCACGATGGTGAGAAGACATATCAGGATGAGGATAGGCTTATCTAATCAGCTGATCTTCATATCACAGCCATGAAAAGGCTTATCCGATTGCCTGATCTGAAGATCACGATGTCTAAAGGGCATATCAGGGGTGATAAGCCTTTAACCCTCACATCCATTGATCAAATCCAATCAAAGAATTCAAATTAAATTTAATTTCGTAGGGTTGCTTTCAAGGGGAACCTAAAAACATATAAATAGGACCCAAGACCCTCTCATTTCAATCATCCCAAACCATTTCGAATTGAGTTCAATCTGAATTAATTCTAGTCTTCTCCTCTCTTAGGCATTTGCATACTTTCCTAAGGGTAGTATAGCAACAGTGCATTAAAAAGAGAGTAGCATTCTTGGTTCGAAAGTTTTGGTGAATTGTAGTGTTGCTTTCATCAAAAGGAGACTGTTATATCCTGAGAGACAATCGTCATACTGACCGTCATCACCATTGCGGGACGAAATTGTCTTAAGGACATAGAGTATAACTCTAGCCTCAGTCTTATTAATTAGGTAGCCACCATCTGCCACAAACACCCACCTAACAACAGAAGCGGTTCCTAGATGGCCCAAAGCTGTTCCTAGGCGGCCCCAGCTACAGAGACGGTCCCTAGATGGCCTAAGGCGGTTCCTAGGCGGTCCCAGCTACAGAAGCGGTCCCCAGACGGCCCAAGGCAGTTCCTAGGCAGCCCAGCTATAGAAGTGGTCCCCATGTGGTCCCTAGACGGCCCAAGGCAGTTCTTAGGCGGCCCCAGCTACAGAAACAGTCCCTAGACAGCCCAAGACGATTCCTAGGCAGCCCCAGCTATAGAAACGATCCCCAGGCGGCCCCAGCTACTGAAGTAGTCCCTAGGCGGCCCAAGGCGGTTCCTTGGCGGCCTCAGCTATCGAAGTGGTCCCTACACGGCCCAAGGCGGTTCCTAGGAAGCCCCAGTTACCGAAGCGGTATCGGTGCCCTTTTTGTCTTATCCTCATGATTTATTCCAGCTTTTCAAACAAGCCCTTGCATGGACAAAGCCGAGCTCGTCCACCATCCTTGATCCCTGTAGGTTTAATAAGACAAAACCGTTAGTTCTAGCATGAGCTCCGAAAAGCTATGGCCCATCAAATGACATTAATAACTCTAGCTAAATAAGCTTCAAAAGATGATTATCTACTAAAAAGTATCAATAACCTCGGGTCAGAAAAAGCCATTGAGGCCAAAAAAAATCATTAGCAAAATTTAATGACCCTGGCTAAATAAGCCTCAAAAGGCAATTATCTACTAAAAGTACCAATCACTTGGGTCAGAAAAGCTATTGAGGCCCAAAAGTTATTAGTGAAATTTAATGACCCTGGCTAAATAAGCCTCAAAAGGCGATTATCTATTGAAAAGTACCAATTCACCTCGGGTCAAAAAAAAGCCATTGAGGCCCACAATTTCATTAGCGAAATTTAATGACCTTGGCTAAATAAGCCTCAAAAGGCAGTTACCTGCTGTAAAGTACCAACCATCCAGAATCAGAAGATGCAGATCCAATCCGATCAGCTCTGACATTCTATCTGTGAAAGCATTAACCCATCATGAAATCCCAATCTTAGCGAGCAAGCTAGGCAGACTCAAGAGGCTAATAAAAAATAGGTAAGGGAAGGGAAGAAGCCTAGGACTAGGCTAATAAAAAATAGGTAAGGGGAGGGAAGAAGCCAAGGACTCAACCAGTTCTGCAAGCTACCTCTTTTAAACTTTCTCAAACTTACTGCTGTGGTCCTGATCACTAACTTGAGCATCGAAGGGTCCTTGCCAGAATACCCAGCCCCTAGGACTTCTTGCATGCTCTGAAGACGAAGGAAAGCCCTTTCAGCAGGTTGGTTGTGTACCTATTGACATCAAGGATGTCAGCTCAAGGTGATCGGGCATCATCAGATTGGTGCGCCAAAAAGGAGGGCAGGCTTGCCTTTCATCAAATCCTAATGGAGGCAACATATGCTCAAGAGGCTTTTTCTAGCTCCACTGGGGGGCATCCCCATCGGGTCGGACATTCAGAGGCCAACTTTCCTACTTCTTCATCACAATTGATCTCGGCTACCCCACAAGAGCAACTAGTCAATCTCACTCAGCAGGTCCAAGCTCTCATCGGGGTAGTCCGTGAGTTGCAAGAGCAGCGGCCGATGGCCGATCATCAGCAGGCTGGACCTCCCGTGCCACCCATGACTATTGCACCAGCTAGCTAACAGTCTACATACAGAAGATCCTCCCAAAAGGAGCGTCATCATCGCCAAGCTCCATCCAAGCACTATCATCGGGAAACCTCCAAGAGGTCTCGGTCTCCCACTCTTCACTCCGGCAGTTACAGGCAACGATGGTGGAAGGAACCTAGAGGTTCATATTATTATCCTCATTACTCTCCCACTTCATCATCTGAATTGGAGGCGAGGACCCTAATGACCGGATGGAAAGATGCCTAGAGGAGCAGGATCGGCGCTTGGAGGAGCTTAGTCAGAGGCTTAACAATCAACCAAGGACAGAATATGATACTCGTCTTTCCTTACCTACCAGATAATGGAGGAGCCCATACCTCACCATTTTTGTCTTCCCCAGCTGGATCCTTATGATGGTACCACGGACCCTCTGGATCACTTGGAAAGCTATAAATCCCTCATGCAAGTCCAAGGGGCAACCGACGCCATCCTATCTATAGCCTTCTCTGCTACTCTTCGGAAGGCTGCATGCGTCTAGTATTTCCAACTACTTCCACACAACATTGACTTCTTCCAACAGTTGGAGAAGGCCTTTTTGGCACAGTTTGATATTTGTCAGAAGATCCCTCGAGTGGCTGACAGCCTTTTCTCCGTTCAACAGAAAGAAGGAGAACTATTGAAAGACTTCATAGCCCGATTCAAGGTGGCAGCCCTCGAGGTGTATCATTTGGATGATGTTGTGGCCATGCTGGCCTTGAAGCAAGGACTTCGACTTCTCGCTTCACTTATTCTTTAGACAAAAAGCCCCCTAGTTCCTATGTCGAACTCCCGGATCGTGCACATAAGTATATTCATGCCGATGAAGCCGATTTTACTCAGAGGAATGCTGAGAGGGGAACTGGGAAAAAGTCGGTTCGGGAAGAGCCAAGCAGACTCCCCCCCCAAGAAGTCTGAGCCTCCGCGCCGGCCAAACAATCGGCGCTGGAACCTGACCACCAAGGAGGAAATCTATACACCTCTCCTTGCCCCTAAATCTCACATTCTCATGGAAATTGAAAGTGAGCCCTATCTCCAGCGCCCTTCCTCGCTGAGGACAAACACTACTCGCGACAAGAGTCGCTACTTCTGCCTCCATAGGGATTATGGCCACAACACTAAAGAGTGCCGCAACTTGAAGCGTGCCATTGAAGAGCTTATCCAGAGGGGCTATCTTGAAAAGTTCATCCAAAAGGGAGGACCGCCGGTCATCCCAGCTTTGATGGGGCCCCCACCTGTTCAGGCCAACATTGACAATACTCCAATGAAATGAACAGTGGGTGTGCTTTCCTGGGGAGCGACTTCATCCTCTAAAAGGCCAAGGGGGGACGAGGGAATAGAAGATGTAAATCCCTTTCTTGAAAGGGAGTTAGAGGTGAGGGGCAACTTGAATAATGATAACGTAGTCGTCTCTATGACGATCACTAAACATCATGTAAAAAGAATACATATGGATAGTGGGAGTTCAGCAGACATACTTACCTATGATGCTTTTATTTGGATGAGTCTATCTCTTGATTCTCTACAACCTGTAACCACGCCTCTAGTTGGCTTCATGGAAGACTCGTCAGAGTCGAGGGCGAGATCACCTTACCAGTCATGATGGGATCACCACCATGTTAAAGTACGATCCTAATGAGGTTCTTAATGGCCTGAGTGTTGGGGAGATTGTTGAAAAATTATATGCCCCAATCTATCTTATTGATTTTGATGATTACCAAAAGCCATGTGTACATTAAATGATGTAATGAGTTTATTTACATGAGCAATGAATTTATTTAGAACAATGAATGAGAATGTTAAAGTATAACTTTTATCAAATTGAAAGTAACTTCATGTTCAATGTTTAAGCTTTCAAAAAGAAATTTTATACTTCATATGATAATCAATGAGTTTTTGGAACGTTTCTTGAATTGATTCTTAATGTCAATTTTATTATATTCAAGTCAAAATATTGATTTAAAATGAATCTGGAACGAATTTAAAGTCAATCAGAAAACTTTCTAATTTTTGATACGTTCCGGAGCCGACTCTTGAGTTTCAGAGTCGACTCCACTCAGAGTACAGAAATGACTGTCTGTCTCGAGTCGACCCATGCAATTTCTCGAGTCGACCCCCGATTCTGTC
>UESW01004306.1:866148-894084 GCA_900491605.1 Calamus simplicifolius
CTGGCGCTTGGCGCTGGCAGCCAGCTGCGCCCAGCCAGCCAGCGCCTGGGCGCTGGCAGTCAGCCAGCGCCTGGGCACTGGCGTCCATTTTTTTTTTAATAATGATGGGCGCTGGCAGTCAGCCAGCGCCCAGCCACGCCTGGGCGCTGGCGTCCAATTTTTTTTTATTTAATGATGGGCGCTGGCAGTTAGCCAGCGCCCAATTCCTTTTTTTTTTTAATTACGGGCACATTTTCAGTAAAAAATGTTTTTCATCCGTCCTTATCCCGTGTGCACATATCCGAAGCAAGGAAACCATGCTTCCTCTTTTTATGGTGATTTGATTATGAGATATTTGGATTTATCTTTATTCAAACTATATCCAAAAGAATGAGTGAACAGATAAATGCATGCTTTATCCAAAAGAATGAGTGAACAGATAAATGCATGCTTCATGGCATAAGACTTATTGATCAATCTCTGAATTAAATAACTGAATATTTAGAATTTATCGGATTTTATGCCCTTTCAGATGATTCTTGACGATCTATTAACTCTTCCGGTACGCAGGTAGTTGGGTCAAACGCACCAAGGTACTACAGCAGCCTCCCTTATTGGTACGTCCCTAATATCCCTACCATACGTCCGTTGGGTAAATAATCCAGGGTACTACCAGTAGCCTCCCCTTTGGACTATCCCTAAAATGAGAGAAATAGAAATCAAGAACGTCTTGCCCCTCTTTATTTTGATCAGGATAAAATTTTAAATATATATTTCCAATATTTAAAACAAAATCCAACATAAAGAAGAGCCCAAAAACAGAAAGCATTCGGCCAAAACAAGACAGAGGCATCATATGCTCTGATACCAAATGTAAAACTACCAATAACGTGCCTAATATGATTTAGATCAACATGGCACTTCAAAATAAAGTAAAGCAGCGGAAATAGTATTGAGGATTACCTCCCGCCATTGTTCCGGCCTCAGGATAAAATAAAAAGGAAGAGGCTTTGAATTCTGGTTCTTCTGGTCCTTTCTCTACCAGATCGATGGTGTGTGGTTTTTCTCATTCGTAGAGCAGGTACCAGGGACCATTTTTATATACACAAACCCTCCAAAAATTTCTGCCATCATAGAGATTTCCGGAGCACGTTATGGGCGATGGTTACGGAGTCGCAAACTCACTCCCACTGTTTTGCACGTTCAAATTTTAAAATACATAAACCATAAAATTAGGAGTTGGTTATTCCCCTAGCCAGTAGGAATCTAAATTAACCAACACTAACTTGAGCGTCGAAGGGTCTCTGTTGGAATCTCTGATCCTCAGGACTTTTTGCAGGCTCTCGAACGAGAGAAGCTAGTTGAAAGATCGTAGGCTTGCCGAAAAAGGGTGATCGAACGGTCGCTGGCATTCGAGGAGGATGATTTGGTATCAACAGATTGGCGCACCAGGAAGGGGAGGAAAATCACGGATCATCAGCGATGCTAGCTTGCAGATCATCATCCCCCTTAGAACAAAATGATGGATTAAAAAGATGGTGATGACAAGAGTTCAAGAGGTCTCCACCTACCCCGTGGGAGAATCTCCATGATAAGCTGAGCAACAGGAAGATTAGGGATGGCAACGACCTGAGGATGGCTTGGGGCAGCCTCTATCGGTCCCCGTCCCCATTAAAAAAATCCTCATTCTTTGTCCCGTTAAGCTGTTATAGTTAACGAGGCAGGAACGGGGATATCCGATCGGGTAAACGGGTTCCAGCTGATACCCATTTGGCCATTTACATAAAAAAATAAAATTATTTTATAGAAGAGAAGAGAAAGGGAGAATGATTCAAACGTGTTTTACTATATATTTTATTTATTTTAAATTTTAAATTTTAAATATTTAATATATATATATCTAAAATTTAAATATATTATATTTAAAGTTAATGGGGATGGGGATGGGTAAATGGGGGTGGGCCAAGAATATCGTCCCCGTGCCGTTGACCCGTTTAGCCGTTAACGAGAAATCCCTGTTACCCATTAAGCCATTTAGACCAGGGATTCTTTGACCTGTTAGAAATGGTACCGATCGGGTAAACACAAGGAAAATTGCCATCCAAGAGGAAGCTAGCCTCTCCACTCCACCATCATCAGAAAGAGCACCCTCAATCTCATCAGCAAGAGCACTATCAAGCTCACCAGTAAGAGCACCCTCACGCTCATTAGCAAGAGCACCATCAAGCTTGCCAAAAAGAGCACCCTCAAGCTCATCAACAAGAGCACCACTACCATGAAGCCCCCATGTTGGTCCAGATGGCAACCCAAAAGGGGAGGTGAATTGGGTTCTTAAAAATTTCAAAGCTTTAAAAACTATTTCTCAAATTGATGTACAAGAGAGAATGCAATAAGGTTAGTGCTAAGAATGCAAAACAGAGTATAAAGGATAGAGTAGAGAGAAAGAGAGACAAGCACAATAAACACAAGAAATTTATAGTGGTTAGGTGTTAGCTACACCTACATCCACTCTCAAGGAACTCATGAGCCCATACTATAATCACCATGATTATAGCAGAATTATTTTACAAGCTCACAACTCAAACTTATTGTTTTACAATGGGATCACAACAACCCAGTCAATTTTCACAGGATCACCAGCATGAAACCTATCATAAGCTTTCTAGCTTGAACAAGGCCAAACTGTCTCCCTTGATTCAATGCCCTGATGAACCAATAAACAAGAATAATAAGGAAATGATTACAACAGATATAAAGCTCCTCAAATAAGCAAATAAGATAATGTAATCAAGATAGAAATAAAAGAGCCTAATTAGAAGATTTCTAAAGTTGGGCTTTTCTTCTTTTCTTCTTTTCCTTAGAAATAATCTTCCTCAAGTTGAGCTTGAAGCTTTGGAAGAATCTTTGATGTAATGGCTTTTGAAGAACTAGGACTCTCTTCTTCTTCTTCTTTTGATTTGATGGAAATCCTTCAAGATTGACTTTCGAATGCTTTAAATTTTCTTAATCTCAGTTTTGAATAAGAGAGATTTTGAATTTGAGCTTTTTCCTTTTTGTTTTCTCTCTTCTATCTCTTTTTGAAACGATCTGTTGGCTCTTATTTATAATCTCTTCTAAATTATTTTTTAGATAAAAAACAAGCCATTGAGAATGCTTGAGGATGAGTTTAGCACGGAAGAGGAAAGTGCCATTGAAATCCATTAAAAAAATATCAGACTTTGGAGTCATCTCTTCGCTCCTGACAGGTTGGAGTCGGCTCTAGCAAACTTGGAGTCGATTCTAACGCAGGATGTGCGAAACGTAAACTTTTGTCCATCGTGGAGTCGGCTCTGGCTTTTTAAGGGGTTGATACCTTTACATGCGAGAGTTGGCTCTAGGGAATGCGTGAGTCGGCTCTACCAAAGCCCCAAAAAATACACTCTCTGTATAACCTGTGGAGTCAGCTCTAGCTCAACGCAGAATTGAGGACTTTTGTCTTTCTGATGGAGTCGGCTCTACCGCGTGCCGAAAGTGTTAAACTGTTTCGATACGTTCCGAAGTCGGCTCCCAGAGTTCTAGAGTCGGCTCTAAATACTGAAACTTGACATTTGACACTAGAAATAGGTCAAACTCAATTTTCCTTGGATAAAAGATAGCTACCAATTTAGCTAAGAATTGCATGCATATTTATATGAGTGCATGTTGGGAATTCATGTGTTGTGATATTTTGTTGATCATGCATGAAATTTATATGATGATGATATGAAAAGACATATTATGATAATATATATGTTGTGATATGATATAATGATCATGTATACGAATACATTATGATGATAGCATTAACATATGAACATATATGCATGTAATGTTTCACGATAACCATATAATATCAATCATGTAGTAAAATGATCATGGCAGAAAATACTTAAATTATGCACAATTATGGATTATATTAGACATCATACGACTTGTAAATGTTAGATTGCTTACTCATGTAATTAAGAATGAATTTTAGTTCACAAAATAACCTAAATATGTAATGGAATAAATAGTGGTAGACACTTGACTAGTCATGAGATTTGTTGCCACTGCAGGTTGGAGTGCAGCTAAATATGGTTATCATTACGAGCTGGAGTGCAGCTAGATATGGTTACCATAGTGGGTTGGAGCACGGCTAGATATGGTTGCCATTGTGAACTGAAGTGTAGCTCAATTTATTTGCCATAGTGAGCTGGAGTGCTGCTAGACTTAATTGCTTGTCATAGGCTAAAACATGATCTTAACTAATTCGATTCCGATCAAAATATTATAATATCATAATATTATATATAAATACAATATTATAAAAATAATATTATAATTTAATCTAAACATTATAATAATAAATAATATAAAATAATTATGTTACAATAATATTTGTAAAATATATTGGTAATTATTTTTAAAATAAAAAATAATTAATAAGAAGTAATTTTGATATTATATTTTTAGATTGTTAGATATCTCATATATATATATATATATATATATATATATATATATATACTTATATCACCAAAGGAAGGTTGGCACAAGGGAGTTAAACGGAGTGGTAGAAAAGAATTGGAGATTAAAAATCATGCTAAATCAGTTTACTGTAAGCTATGGTGTTTTTCACAACCAGTATATTCTAGCCATGCAACAACGAGCACAGGATTTCCAGCATGAAAAGGTTTTTTTTTTTTTTTTTTTGCTTCTTCTAATCTCACTCCTTTTTCTACCTCTCTTTTCTGTGTAATAATCTAACTATTGATTGAATTTAAACTTTCTTTTTCTTTTGTTGTGCTTATTTCCCGAAAGATTTCAATTGCCGACATTATTTTAGAAAATCTTATCTGCTTCTTACATAGAAGAAAGCAAATATATAAGACCAAAAATAGCCTATATTAGCTATTTATGTTCACTTCTATCATTTATTCCTGTGTAGCCAAGACAGTATTTGTTAGAAAGAAAAAAAAAAGTGTTTATTCTACACAAAATTTATTTTATTTCTCTAAAAATTTCATCTATATATATATAATTTTATTTTTTATGAAAATGACATAAGTTAGTTTGTGGCTTTAACTCTACAAACCTTATATAGTTCTTAGGGTTTTAAGTCCTTGAAGAGATGAAATGCGTTCGTTCTCACTGTCCATCGTTGAATTATTTTGATCTTTGACTAGAAAAGTAGAAAATTATGTTCTCTAAGCCTCCTATTCTTTGTTAGTACAAGAAAGTTTTGCTATCTCACAACTTTCTCTAGTGCCACGCATTTCTTTCTTTTTGAGCGAAGAATTCACCATGCATTTCATTGTTGCATGAAATGGTGATATAAAATGTTTGAACAACTGGTGTGTAGTACATGTGTGTAGTATGTTTGTATGTATAGTTACATATATAATCCACAGCATTATTATATTTGTTTTGATTTGTTTTTGCCCCATAAAAATATGATCAACCATCATGTAGTATCATTGCTAATGAATCTCATTTGAGGTGGTTTTCAGATCAAATAGGCTTTGAATTAAACATCAATTAATGACTTCTTATGGCCAAATATTTCTTTCACATATTTCATCTTTCCCTTTCTTTGCTAACATAGTTTTTACAACTAGGTAGTTTTCATTTTGGTTTCTAACTACTAAAACAGATTAACATGTTTCTTATCCTTCCATAAAAGGACAACAAGACCGATATATTGAGTCCAGTAGCAGTATCTGAGCACCAATTCATGGAACCTGGTCAAACTAGCGTGCGGAACATTGATGAACATTCTGGTGGTGACGATGATCATGAACAATCAGAGTCTTTGACCAACAACATCGGCAGAGGTTCGAGGGAGAGAGGCATTATTCCATTCACCAAGAGACAGCTACCTATTGATGATGGTCCCTCGGAGCCAGCATCACCTAGCTGGGGGAGCAACAAGAGTCCCAGGCTGATGCAAGAACGAAGCACGTCTGACACTGAGCTCCCAGGCCGCAAAGCAAGAGTTTCTGTGCGTGCACGGTCTGATGCTCCAATGGTAAATAGATTCTCCCATTGCATTACAATTTCTGCATTAATAACCATTAATACTATCAGTACTGACTCTATGTGTAAGATAAAAAGACTTGTGAACTAAGGAAGAAGGTTTGGTCGTCTGTAGATTAATGATGGATGTCAATGGAGGAAATATGGTCAGAAGATGGCAAAGGGCAATCCATGCCCACGAGCCTACTATCGATGCACCATGTCTGTTGGTTGCCCCGTTCGAAAGCAGGTAAGTGCAATCAGTGATAAACTAGCTTTTGGTTATGGTAATCTATTGGAAAAGCTTCTTATGCTAAGGATGTTGTCAAAATATTTGTAAGTGTAATAAAATTATCTTTGACACTTGCAAATTGCTGTACTTAGTGGCGAACTTCATCAAAATTGTAGGTTTAAACCCAATTACATATCAAAATAAATATATGCTGTACTTAGTGGCGAACTTCATCAAATTGTAGGTTTAAACCCAATTACATATCAAAATAAATATATAATTAAGCAAGCATAACCACAGCGTGCATTTTGGGTTTGGTTACGTGGGTCCTGTCTCACTGTTCTTCCTTAGGCCAACGCACGTACTGCATATAGGAAGTTTTATCAATAGCTGCAAAATCTTCAGTAAGTCCTCCCTTATATTTTTTTCTGAACATTCCGAACTGTTTCTTAGAACTTCTTACTCATAAGGCATCTTCCCGTTGTTTGTAAAAGAGTTAGGGTGACTTCAAACAATTAATTAATGAGGCAGATCAGCTCCCACCAGGCCACCACGGGTTGTTTATTCACCAAGCCAAATTTGGAGTCAAAGTCAACAAAAAAATTCCCTTCGGTAGTAAGTCACAAATGGACATATACCTCATTTATGGTCTTTATCTTGGGCTGAAAATTTATTTAACAAGTAAATTGCTTGAAGTCTCAGATTATGGCTCAAACAACAGGTATCTAATTGCTTAATTCAAAAAGGAAATTTAATCTTCCATTCTAATCGTGTTGATCGACTAGTCTTGCCATTGATTTGATTGCAAAATACAGCTGTAGAGCTTCAAATCTCTTTTATCTAAAATGCGTAGGATGATTTTTTTCCTCCTCCTTTTCTTTTTCCTCTCTATTTGCTCCACTGTCATGTCCTTGATTACTGCCGTCTAAAGCATCTTAATAAACTTAATATATGCTAATCAGAGATTAGTGAAAAGTTTTACGGAGGATTTTTTTTTAAAGTATGGTCTAAAGGTGCTACTGAATTATTCCGCTGCTTCCAGCCTCTTTCCCTTTCTCCCTACCCCAGAACTCTGACACAACACGCGTATACACACATTATTTCACGGATTGACAGAGTAATTAAGCTATCTAATTCTTTCACCAAATCACCTAAAACCTTTTTAAAGTCTAGAGAATTTCTCTACAATTTGTCATATTTGGAAATTGAGGGTGATCCACCACTTGACTGACCATCATTTATATTTAATTCTTATTTATTAAAATTATTTTATTCGGTCACTTGATTTTAAAAGAAATTTTGCGTTTTGTCCTTAACCTTGTCCAACATTTATGCATAACTTAGTACAAAAAAGACAACCATGCATAGAATCAGGCCTAATAACACTGTCTTTGCTACAATTTATGCTTAATACACTGTTTTTTCTCAAGAAAATATACTAATCCATAACTTAAGTCACTAGTAAAGTCTCTACAGTTTTTTGGCTTACAAAGATATAGAGTTTCTCATGAGCTATTCATGGATATAACTTATTTGGATTCGTTACTAAAGGCCATAGTTTATTTTCTCTATGATTTGTGTTGCTGCGGAAATCCGTTCTACAACTCGGATGCGCTTTCGGCTCCTGATCCGGACGCCGATCTCACCGTCTCGGGGTGGAACCTGTAAGACAGTCCGCATGCAGAGGGTGCTGTGGAGGTTGCCCTCTGCAGAGGACCCTCCGACGCCCAAATTAGTGAAGATTCACAGCAAGCAGATGTGAGGAGAAGATCCTCACAGAAAAATCTTCCTCCTTGGCTCTTGCGAGAGCTCTAATGGAGTATGAGATTCAGTGAGTGAATGAATGCGTAAGAGATTGCCTAAGAGATTTTTTGCGCGTATGTACCTGAGAGGTTGGAGGGCTGTGATATTTATAGGCGATCACCTGATTCTTTGGGCATACTCTGGATGAGGTTTGAAAACTGTTAGGATTCGAGACGGATTTGAATCAAGTTTGTTATGAGGCCAGTAGAGTCCGTATCTTGTCAGTTAGAGGATCGACGGCTGGGAGAGCTGGTTGACGCCTTGAGGCTTGATGATCACACAGACCTAGGCCACTCTCGTGGGTTCTAGGCCACTTCTGGGCATGATTTGCCGCCTGAATCTTTTTCAGTTACAATGAATTTGAACTCTCCCGTGCCGAATTCTGCAGAGGTGTTTTAAATGTCATGGTTTAGCCAGAATAAAGAATAACCTGTTTCCCGAGATATATAATGGGTCGGCTCGAATGGCTGAGGCATAAGGATAGCTTGGGTTACCGAGGAATGGTTCGGCTCGGATGGCCGAAGTATGAAGATAGCTCAGATTACCGAGGAATGGTTCGGCTCGGATGGCCGAAACATGAGGATAGCTCGGGGTGACCCGACTTTGTCAAAGGTGGTTTAGCTTCGTTGCTTAATTGTTATGCCAGTTGGCTGGCGGGTGCCTAGATTGGGCATGACCCAATCATCGATGTAGGCGGTCAATAATGCAATGACGATCTTACCCCTCATCACATGCCCCCCACTCCCTAGTCCGAAGTGTAGGTTCGGATATAAGGAGTATAATTCTAGAGCAATCTTATCCAGGGGATTCAAAAAGGCGGACAATGATAGTCTCGTAAATGACGGGCCACTATTTCATCATCTTTTTTGGATGCCAAATATTTTGATGCTTGTACCCCGGGGGTCGAAGAAGCCGAATATGAGGATATCTCGGACGTCGATCTTGACGCCATCCTGGGCTCTAGTGAGGCCGTGGCTTCCGAAGAATATCCTTAGTCTACTGCCGAGGCACCCGAGGCTCCTCTTTCTATGACATTTGAAGTGGGTGAGACGAGTCAGGCCCCATCCGGAGATTATCAAAGATGTTCTCGGGACTGACCTGGACCTTGATTCTTAAGGGTCACTCATGTATTTTCCCTTTTTCAATATGTAATCTGATTGAAATTTAATGGATGAATCTTCCAATCTCTTTTTGTTTTATCGCTTTGGTCATTGCCTTTTTGAACAACCTTTCTTGCTGGGAGTTCCTTCGATGGTAAATGAATCATAAGTGAAACGCGTTTTATAGTTGGATAGCCCTTGGGGGTTCCGAAGATTCTGCCAGACTGATTGGTTTCGCATGAAGTCGTTTGGTTTTTCTGCGGAACATAATTCCGACTTTGTCTTGGCTGGGGCCGAGGTTAAGTGCGCGTGAACTTCTTTAGTTATGCTAAGGCACAAAATGGCTCGGCATGGGAGGACCAAAAGCGGCTCAAATACCTCGGCTGAGGTCGAGGTTAGATAGCACGGTTTGTTCGAAGTAAAGAGTCGGTGCATTTTTCGCCGAGGTACATGAAACGGCTTTGCTGGAGGACGCTCTGTTTCTGCCCAAGGCATTTATCCCGTTGGCCTTTTCCAACACTGGTCTTTTTAATGTACGCAGTAGGCATTCGACTGCCATTGGGTGGCATCATCTTTACAAGGTGATTTCCTAGGCCTGCCCGTATCTTAAGGACCTGCGGATGATTTCCTGCATTTAAGGCTCTTGATTCAAGATCAGAGGAAATCTTTTGTCGTGCGTTATGGCCTGAGAAATGCGTTCGGTGCGCTTTGAAAAGCACCCTCTTATCCCAAACCGCCACGTGGCCATAGTGTTTTGAATCCCGGGACTTTCTACTTTAATGGCTGCTCCCGGTCTGTTTGCCTATAAAATGGGGAGAGCGGGCCATGTTAGGCTATCTCCCAAGGCCTTCCCTTTCTCTGACTTGCAAGAGTTTTATGGCGTCTGTCTCATTGAGGTTGAGGGTGGAGAGATCGAGCTTTCCTTTTGCAAGCTAGTCTGTCCCAGATAGCTGGGGAGATGAAGAAGCTGCTGAAGAGCAAGCAGTCCTCAAGGGAAGAATTTTCAGAGGTCATATGGAGAGCGCACGGGAGGCCCGCAGAGGTCATATGGGGAGCGCATATATGTGCTTTCTGTGTGTCCTTTGTCACTTGCCATGGGGACCACTGAAAATGCAAAGCATATGTATCCCCCATGGCTAGCATGGAGTTCGCCTCCTCCCTCCATTTGGATTCCTCAGTTCATCCGCCTGGGGAATATTTTTCCATGTAAAGAGGGAGGAGGGTGGTGTTGGATTGTTGGTTCTCTACCTTTTATTGTTGGGCAGTGGCTAGCAGTCCAGCATCCCGCTTGGGGAATGCATCATTGACATAAGCATCCCCAGGTCCTTGGCCTGGTTATGATCCCCCAACGCGTCCATCCGAGGGATTCGTGGATGGCTTATTTTGCTCTTTGGGATTAACCAGTGGCTCAACGGAGCTTGTCTGATTTTCTTGATTTTTGGGGTCGGATGTAAAGACATCATTATCGATCGAAGTTGCTCAGCTGAGCTTTTAACTTATTTGTATTTCCTGTGCTTTGATGCACTTGTAATGCCTCTCAAGAGGTTGTAACTTTTCATTAATAAAGAAAGTTTCTACTCTTTCTTCTTTCAGCATCTGTTTCTTTTTCTGATATGATTGTGTTGAGAGTTGCTACTCTCGTTTTATGCTTTTCAGTCTGTAGTATAATCCATAAGTCCAACAACACTTTCGCTATTTTATTTTTGTGAGCATATCACTCAGTCCTCTGTGGAGGAAGTGTTTATCTCTGTATTGGGTCAGAGAAAGGCCAGGGTGGCCGTGTGAGCTTATGTAGTAAGCTGGCCCTATTTGAGGGATGAAGTATGTATTTCTTTGAAAAGAACCAACTTGCATAATCTCGCTGGTAAGCGGAGAAGGATTACTTATCTCTGTCGAAGCATAATAGGACGTCTTAGTCGCGTCAGAGTGTTTGAGAAATAACTCTCTAATTCGGGGCTTCCAGAAATATATTATTTGGCTTGGCCGAGGCTTCAGATAATATATCACTCGGTTTGACCGAGGTTTCAGATAATATCACTCGATTTGATTGAGGCTTCTGATAATATATCACTCGATTTGGCTGAGGCTTCAGATAATATATCACTCGGTTTGGCCGAGGCTTTAGATAATATATCACTCGGTTTGGTCGAGGCTTCAGATGATATATCACTCGGTTTGGCCGATGCTTCAGATGATATATCACTCGGTTTGGTCGAGGCTTCAGATAATATATCACTCGGTTTGGTCGAGGCTCCAAGATTATATTTTACTTGGCGCTGCTAAGGTACGGAGTCCATCACCCAGCTTGGCCGAGGCTTCAAGATTATATTTTACTTGGCACTGCAAAGGTATAGAGTCCTCCCAGCTTGGCTGGGATATATTTTACTTGGTGCGGCTAAGGTTCGGAGATCGCTTGGCTTGGTCGAGGATTTATAAAGATTATATTTTACTTGGCACTGCTAAGGTACGGAGTCCTCCCAGCCCGGTTGGGATATATTTTACTTGGCGCAGCCAAGGTCTAGAGATCGCTCGGCCCGGTCGAGGATTTATAAAGATTATATTTTACTTGGCACTGCCAAGGTATGGAGACTGTCACTCGGCTTGGCCGAGGCTTCAAGATTATATTTTACTTGGCGCTGCCAAGGTACGGAGTCCTCCCAGCCTGGCTGGGATATTTTTACTTGGCGCAGCCAAGGTCCAAAGATCGCTCAACCCGGCCGAGGATTTATAAAGATTATATTTTACTTGGCACTACCAAGGTACGGAGACCGTCACTCGGCTTGGCCGAGGCTTCAAGATTATATTTTACTTGGCATTGCCAAGGTACGGAGTCCTCCCAGCCCGGTTGGGATATATTTTACTTGGCGCGGCCAAGGTCTGGAGATCGCTCGGCCCGACTGAGAATTTATAAAGATTATATTTTACTTGGCGCTGCCAAGGTACAGAGACCATCACTCGGCTTGGCCGAGGCTTCAAGATTATATTTTACCTGGCGCAGCAAAGGTACGGAGTCCTCCTAGCATGACTGAGATATATTTTACTTGGCGCGGCCAAGGTCTGAAGATTGCTCAGCTTGGCCGAGGATTTATAAAAATTATATTTTACTTGGTGCTGCCAAGGTACGAAGTCCTCCCAGCCCAGCTAGGATATATTTTACTTGGTGCGGCCAAGGTCCGAAGATCGCTCGGTCCGACCGAGGATTTATAAACCTGCTTCTCATTGTAGCCATCAAAGAAAGCAATAGAAATAGAAATTTTTTGAATCTTTAAAGATTTAACTCGATGGACAAAGTAAGTTCAGGGAGGGCGTACTCTCACTGATGATAGACGTGGAGATTATCTGAGTTCCACATCCGAGGAATAGATTTCCCATTTAGATTTTGGAGCTTATAGGTGCTGGGTCTGATTATCTCCATGATTTGATAAGACCCTCCTAATTAGGGGACAACTTTCCTTGCTCTAGTGGCTTTGAGACGGATGCCTTCCGAAGTACCAGATCGCCTGAGGAGAAAAACTTTCCTTTGACTCTGGTTGAATGGTAGCGGGCAACTCTTTGTTGGTAGGCCGCCATCCGGATCCGAGCTTTCTCCCTGACTTCTTCTATCAAGTCAAGATTGGTTCGGAATTGTTCATCATTGGATTCTTTCGAGTAGCCTTCGGTGCGAGGAGAGGGGAGCTCGACCTCCACAGGGATAACAGCTTCAGTGCCGAAGGCCATCTTGAATGGAGTCTGGCCCGTAGGAGCCCTTTCGATGGCTCGGTATGCCCATAGCACATGGTGGAGCTCCTCCGCCCATCTGCCTCGCTCTTGGTTGAGCCGAGCTTTAATTCCCTGCAATAGAGTTTGATTTGTTACCTCGGCCTCCCTATTAGCCTGAGGATGTCCGACCGATGTCAGGCGATGAAGAATACCATGATCCTCGCAGAACTCTCGAAACTTCGGATTATCAAATTGCTTCCGTTGTCGGTGATGATGGTGTGGGGAAGACCGAAGCGGCAAATGATGGACCTCCACACGAAGTCTTTAGCCCGGGCTTCGGTTATCTGGGCGACTGCTTCGGCTTTGACCCACATAGTAAAATAGTTGATTGCAACAAATAGAAACTTTCTTTGCCCCGTTGCGAGGGGGAAAGGGCCAAGAATATCCATCCCCTACTTGCGAAGGGCCAGGGGGATGATATAGAAGTCAGGTGAGTAGAGGGGAGCCTCTGAATATTTGAGTATCGTTGACACGCATCGCAGGCTCGGACAAGGTCATCAGCATCTTTCTGCATCGTTGGCCAATAATATCCCTGGCGCAACACTTTGTGGCATAGGGCATGGCTGCCAAGGTGACTGCCACAGATGCCTTCATGAACCTCCCGAAGAGCATAGTCGGCCTCTGTAGGACGGAGGCATTTGAGCAATGGCATGGAGAAGGATCGCTTATATAGCCGGTCGTCGATTAGAACATTATGAGATGATTGCAATTTCAAATTTTTGGCTTTCTTTCTATCGGTGGGCAGCAATCCTTCCTTGAGGTACCGGTGCAGGGGGTCCATCCAGGATGGTTCGGCATCAATCTGCATCATCTGGTCTGCATCGGTGATGCTGGGCTTATCCAGGATCTCTAGGTAGAATTTTCGCTCAAGATCCATTGACTCCGTAGTTGTCAGGCGGGACAATAGGTCGGCGTGTGCATTCTCAGTCCTTGGGATCTGGACGATTTTAAATTCATCGAAGTAGAAGGATAGATCATGCACCTTTTGGAGATACCGAACCATGCTCGGCTCTCGGGCCTCGAATTCTCCATGCACTTGGCCAGCCACCAATTGGGATTCGGTGTAAGCAATCAATTTCTTGACCTTAAGCTCGCGGGCGATTCGGAGTCCAAAGAGCAGGGCTTCATATTCTGCTTCATTATTTGAAGCTGGGAAGGAGAAGCGAATGCCATATTCAAAGATCGTGTCATCCGGACTGGTGAGGGCCAGGCCGGCGCCAGAGCCGCCTGCGCTGGAGGATCCATCAGCGTGGAGCAACCATGGTGCGCTGGGCTTTGGTTGTCCAGGGGTACCCGAAATAGAGCCATCTTTAGGTATGGTGCATTCGAGGAGGAAGTCTGCCAGAACCTGGGCTTTAATGGTTGGACGAGGCTGATATTAAATATCGTGCTCACTCAGCTCAACAGCCCATTTGGTCATTCTCCCCAATGCTTCTGGACAATGGATAATTTCCTTGAGGGGTTGGTCAGTTAGGACGATGAAAGTATGTGCCTGAAAGTATGGCCGTAACTTTCGGACCGATGTTATCGGAGCTAGGACCATCTTCTCGACTCAAGTATACTTTGTTTCAGCATCTTTGAGCAGTTTGCTGACATAATAGATAGGTCTTTGGACTATGTTCTCCTCCCTGATTAGCACCGAACCAATAGCGTTCTCAGAGACCGCCAAGTACAGGTTCAGTATTTCCCTTGGTTTTGGGCTGCTGAGGAGAGGTGGCGAGCCGAGGTATTTCTTGAGGTCTTCGAAGGACTTCTGGCAATCTGGGGTCCATTGAAAGTTTTTAGCCAACCGAAGCACTTTGAAAAAAGGAAGGCATTTCTTGGCAGACCGAGCAATGAAGCGGCTGAGGGCTGCCACCCTTTCAGTGAGGCGTTGCACATCTTTGACTAACCCTGGCAGAGCCATCTGTTGCAGGGCCTGGATCTTCTGAGGGTTTGCCTTGATACCTCGCTGTGAAACCATGAAGCTGAGGAATTTCCCAGAGTTGACTCCGAAGGCACATTTGGTGGGATTGAGCTTCATCTGATACTTTCAAAGTGTAGTGAAGCTCTCTGCAAAGTCCTCGATGTGCTGGGATGCCTCCTTACTTTTTACTAGCATATCATCAACATACACCTCCATGTTCCAACCGATTTGCTCCTTGAAGATTTTGTTGATCAACCTTTGGTAGGTGGCGCCTGCATTTTTCAAACCAAAGGGCATAACTTGGTAGCAATAGATACCTCGATCGGTGATGAAGGCGATTTTCTTCTCGTCTTCGGGCGCCATTCGGATCTAGTTGTAGCCCGAATAGGCATCCATAAAAATTAGCATTTGATTGCCTGAAGTTGAATCCACGAGCTAGTCAATTCACGGAAGAGGAAAACTATCTTTTGGGCAGGCCTTATTGAGGTCAGTGAAGTTGATGCAAATCCTTCATTTTCCATTCGACTTCTTTACCATGACCACGTTCGCTAGCCAATCGGGGTAACTAACCTCCCGGATAAACTTGGCTTTGATGAGTTTATCCGCCTCTTCTTCAATGGCTTTTTAGTGCTCTGGGCGAAGCTTCTCTTTTCTGCTTGATAGGCCTGAATGTTTCGTCCATGCTAAGGCGGTGGACTAGGACGTCTGGGTTGATTCTTGGCATATCCGATGCAGACCAGGCGAAGATGTCGGCATTCCTCCGAAGGAACTCAATTAACTCTTGCCGAAGCTTTTCTTCTAGCTGCGATCTGACCTTTATAGCTCGGTCGAGCCAAGCTTCATTGAGTGGTACTTCCTCCAGTTCTTTAGCCGGCTCTCCTCGCTGCGCAGTGAGATCTTCCTGAGCATCCAGCCCGTCCACTTCGGGCTTTATGGATTGGAGGTCGGCAACAAAGCAATACCGAGCTATAACCTGGCTTCCTCGAACCATTCCCACTCCCCATTTAGTAGGGAATTTCATGGCAAGATGGGGAATAAAAATGATGGCTTTGAGAGAGATTTTCCTCGGTTTGTCGAGGATGGCGTTGTAGGGGGATCTGAGCTTGGTCACGAGGAAATTCATGAACACGGTAGCCACGCGGGGCTAGGTGCCGGCTCGGACTGATAGAGTGATAACTCCTTCGGGGTTATGGAGTCACCTGTGAAGCCCACTAGGGTAGACTCCACCGATCGAAGGCTTTCTACCCGGAATTTTAACCTCACAAAGGCATCAAAGTATAAAACGTTAATAGAGCTTCCACTAGCAACCAAAATTTGGTGTACATCATAATTGTTCATATTTAAAGATACAACCAGAGCATCATCGTGGGGGTACTGTATCTCCCCAAGGTCTTCGTTAGAGAAGGTGAGCTCATCGACTCGAGCTTTCTTTGGTGAGCTCTCCTCCTCGCCCAGCCAAGAAGATGGGGATCCGACCGCTGTTATCACATTAACGTTTCCGATAACTAGAGGATTTGGGGTGGGAGTTGGCGAGGTTTGGGCTGGCGATCCTCTTCATTATTTGGCCTAGGGGGCTCTTTGAACCGGTCCAATCTGCCTGCCGAATCAATTGCTCAATCTCATTCTTGAGCTTTCAGCAGTCCTCGGTATCATGCCCGTAGTCCCGATGAAAGCGGCAGTACTTGGTTGGGTCCCTCCGAGCTCCGTTGCCTCGAAGAGGAGGGGGCCGAGGAAGTTAACGCTAAATCTCCATCAGGATTGTGCTCTTGGTGCGATAAGGGGAGTATAGCGGTCGAACCTTCGGGCTAGACTCCGAGTTCGGTCTCGAGGTGGTAGCGAAGGAGCTCTGTGGTGGCGAGGTGGGCTAGAGCGGTGGTGGGCCCGCTGCTTGTCCAAGTCCTTTGCCTCTTTCTTCTTTACCTGCTCGGCCTGGGCTGACCTCCTCGATTCTTCCACCATGGTGTACTTGTCCGTCAGGGTCATCATGTCCGACAAGCTCTTCGGGTAGTTGACCTCCAGAGCTAGATAAAAGTCTCCCTCCTTGGATACTCCTTCAGCCAAGGCGGGCATGGCCACCTCGTGGTTGAGATGGTCGACTTCTAAGAGGGCCATGTTGAAGCGGCCGAGGTAATTCTTCAGCAATTTTCCCTCTCTCTGCTTGACCTCGGAGAGGGAATCGGATCTCCGTCGTTGGCGACGACTGCTGACGAACTGGCTGATGAGCAGATAGCTCAGCTCGTCAAAAGAATCAATGGAACCTATCTTTAAGTTGTTGAACCAGGTTCGGGTAGATCCCCTCAGAGTGGAGGGGAAGGCTCGACAGAGGATCGCATCTAACGCTCCATGGAACATCATGATGGACCTGAAGCTGCTCAGATGATCATCAGGATCGATGGATCCATGGTATGGCTCGATGGTGGGGAGCTTAACATGAGGGGGAATCACTTCCCTCATGATCCTCTCGGAGAATGGGATGATCTGCTCTACCCTCGGCTGGGACGGAGGGGCTTGCCTGACGGCGTCTATCTCCTGATGCCACTCTTGACGCATCTCCTGCATCTGTTGTCTGATCCCTTCATCTAGAGTGGTATGAGGGATCAGGTGAGGAGAAGATGGCAGTGATGTCGAATCCTGGGAAGACACCAGGGAGAGGGAGCGAACCCGCCTGGATCTGAGCGGGCTCTTTCCTCCTGCTCGTTGCAACGCTGTCTTCGCCTTTGCAGGCCGGTGACTACGATCCATTGCCTTAGGCGGATCGGAAGAAGAGAACGCTGGCGGCGCTGGGGCAGCGGCCTCCTCATGAGACTAAGAAGCGGGACGGCAGGTCCGGGGGTCGCTTGGAGCCCTTGGATCAACTGGGTCAATGCCTGGACCTGCTGAACCAGAGTGGCAAACTAGTCCAGGGTTACCGCCGTTGCCAATGGCGAAGGAGTTTCAGCTGGCGATGGTAGCGGGATGCTACACCGCTAATCGGATCAGGCCTTTGGGAGGCAGCCTGATCCTGAGCCTCGGATGTGGCTCTCTTTTGATTGGCCATTGGAGGATGCTTTTCCTGACTTTCAAGTCTTGTCTCCTGAATCACAAGTTTATGGGACTTGAGGCCCTTCCTCTAGCGCCAATCTGTTGCTGCGAAAATCCGTTCTCCAACTCGGATGCGCTTCCGGCTCCTGATCTGGATGCCGATCTCACCGTCTCGGGGTGGAACCTGCAAGATAGTCCGCACGCAGAGGGTGCTGTGGGGGTTTCCCTCTACGGAGGACCCTCCGATGCCCAAGTTAGTAGAGATTCACAGCAAGCAGATGTGAGGAGAAGACCCTCACAGAAAAATCTTCCTCCCTGGCTCTTGTGAGAGCTCTAATGGAGTATGAGATTCAGTGAGTGAATGAATGCGTAAGAGATTGCCTGAGAGGTTTTTTGCGCATATGTACCTGAGAGGTTGGAGGGCTGTGATATTTATAGGCAATTACCTGATTCCTTGGACATGCCCTAGATGAGGTCTGAAAACTGTTAGGATTCGAGATGGATTCAAATCAAGTTTGTTAGGAGGCCAGTAGAGTCCGTATCTTGTCAGTTAGAGGATCGACGGCTGGGAGAGCTGGTTGACGCCATGAGGCTTGATGATCACATAGACCTAGGCCACTCTCGTGGGTTCTAGGCCACTTCTGGGCATGATTTGCCGCCTGGAATCTTTTTCAGTTACAGTGAATTTGAACTCTCCCACGCCAAATTTCGCAGAGGTGTTTTGAATGTCATGGTTCGGCCAGAATAAAGAATAACCTATTTCCCGAGGTATATAACGGGTCGGCTTGAATGACTGAGCCATAATGATAGCTCGGGTTACCGAGGAATGGTTCGGTTCGGATGGCCGAAGTATGAAGATAGCTCAGGTTACCGAGGAATGGTTCGGCTCAGGTTACCAAGGAATGGTTCGGCTCGGATGGCCGAAGTATGAAGATAGCTCGGGTTACTGAGGAATGGTTCGGCTCGGATGGTCGAAGCATGAGGATAGCTCGGGGTAACCCAACTTTATCAAAGGTGGTTTGGCTTCATTGCTTAACTATTATGCCAGCTGGCTGGCGGATGCCTAGATTGGGCGTGATCCAATCGTCGATGTGGGCGGTCAATAATGCAATGATGATCTTACCCCTCATCAATTTGTTTTTGGTGCAACAAGTGCAGAGATGTGCTGAGGACAAGAGCATTCTCATAACCACCTATGAGGGCAACCACAACCACCCCCTCCCACCAGCCGCCACTGCCATGGCCAACACCACATTCGCCGCTGCTGCCATGCTCCTCTCCGGCTCCACCTCCAGCAAGGACTCCCTCATGACCCCTAGTGGTTTCTTCCAACCCATACGCTATGCTTCCACCATGGCCACCCTCTCCGCCTCCGCCCCATTTCCCACCATCACCCTCGATCTGATGTAGTTCCCTGGTCCACTCCAGCTCTCACAGGCCACCTGCCATCAGTTTCGTTCTCCATGTCGCCATCGATGTACCTCCCTCAAAAGCTTCCCGGAGTGATGGGGCCGCCGATGATGCAGTTTGGCCCAAGGCAACAGTCGATGGTTGAGACGGTCACTGCTGTATTGCATCAGATCCCAACTTCACTACAGCCTTGGCCGCCGCCATCACATCAATTATAGGGGGCTCCTCGGATTACCAATGGCGCTAGTGGCAGCAGTGACTCCCCTACTAGGCCTCAGGTAGGGCCTGGAAAACCTCAGCTTCCTCAGTCTTGCACCACATTTTCTACAAACTAGAGGGAGTTAGAATAGTTGCATGGCTTGTTATTATCTACGGCTTCCAATCAGAACGGTATACACAGGTTCCATTTACCATGAGACCAAGCGTTGTTCAAATTTTTCTTTCATATATCTATGAACACACATTATAATTTTTTTTTCTTTTTTTCCAGCTCTCTTTGTTACTGTGAATTAATGTTGTAAATTAATGGTGTAACCCAACTAATATTAATGTGGAGCCCTTAAATTAGTTGGGCAAGGAAGGATGGTCCTGTACATAAATATTGCCAAGAAATGCTGAGTATGAAAGAGAGAGAGCTCTTATCCTGTCTTTATTACTGCAAATAGTTTAGCGTTTCATTGCAAAGCTTTGCTATGCCCTCATGTCAGTGTATCTTGGAAATTTTACCGTATATGAGCTAGTATAGTGGTTATTCGGATTAATTGAATATCAAATTAATGAGGTATATATTTTGTGAGCCTATTATGGTTGTGATTACCGTTTGTGTTGTTGAGCTATTTGATACACTTTAGAGCAATATGGACTTATGTTAAGTCAAAATCTTACGAATACATGGTTCATATAATAGAAAGGATAAGAAACAGTTTTGAGTTTGATTATCATAAAGAGGTTTCTATACTAACTTTATAAATATTACGGTAGCCCCGTTTAGTCTAATATTTTTACTATCTATATGGTAGAGCGAAATCTTCTCTCCTAATATACACACACAATCCTAATCAAATTCTGTATTGTAGAGAAATTATGGGAAGGAATGGATCATGCAATGAATCTAGGTATAATTTATTTATGTTGTACATAACATGAGCATATAATCATGATATTAAGATTATCCATTGTATTCTGGATTAGTTGAAACCAGATTTTCCGTCATGTGCATCGTTGAAGGTCATAAACTTCGTTGCGTTTTATATAACACAAAATATTTTTTCTAGAACTAGGATAGGAGAGATTATAGCTGAGATCGGGATACTGATGGTGAGGTCCTTGGCACCGACCTACTGATTGTGAGGTCCTTGGCACTGCACGACCTACAAAGACAAATTGCATCAGTTGGCATCTTTCGTATATCGTATAACATATTTATAAATTTTAAATAATTTCTGGTGTCAAGTATTGACTGATGTTACCTGTAGAATTAGCTTGGAAGTGGATGGCAGTTATTTGTACTTGTTGGCATAAGAGAGAACGCTATTGTAAATACTCATACAAGGTCTGTTATCGTATGCATCCAATGGAAGCTTACTTTTTTTCCATAGTATTGATGCTAGCTTTGTAAATATTATTGTAGAAACATTGTAAGGACTAACTATGCTTTCCTTTGATGGAGTAGCTTTTGCGGTGTTTATGCTGTTTGCTTTCTGGTGCAATTTAAAATCTGAAACTCACGATTAGTGAAGCAATGTATAATTCAGGTTTAAGATTGCAGCCTGGGAGGTGTCATCAGATGCTTCAATGGAATGATGCTTGACAAGGAGTAACTTATGGACATCCTAGTAAATTTTGATACACTAAAATAATTAATGCTTCCAGTTTTTTCCTATTTACTTGGTAGCTTTTAGATAATGGTTATCAAAAACTTATAATTCGGAAAACCACCTGACAGTATGTTTCTCAACTTTTGGTAGGCATTTTTAGCTTTGTTATGAGCAGAGTTAATTCCATCTAGTGCCTTGAACTGCGGGTACATTTACACTTTTTCTCTAAATTAAACAAATATAATTGATCACCTAATTATAATTTAATTTGCATTTTATTACTGCATTTAAATAGTCATTAAAGTTAATAAAAAAGTTGCATGACCACTTTTATGACACAAGTCCTAAACATGAATTGGTTCATGACACCGACATATATTCCCTTGGGTGTACCATAGAGGAATATACAAGGCCTGTAGAAACATTCAATTCATAATAACGATGTAATAATAATAACATTTTTATTCAAAATAAAGGCTAAGTAAAACATTTTTAAGATAAAAATTGAATTACATCATATGTGTTTTTATTCCAACAACATATGAATTAATTATTTAGACACTTTTATGCTATCTAATCTTGATGCAAGCGGGATGATTTTAGACTCTTCAAAAATAATAAAAATTTTAAGAGATATGTTCAGCCGAAGAAGTCAATGAAAATCCCAAAAATGCAAAGCAATATGAAAATAAATAATATATCATTATAAAACTTCTTTATTGTATTTATCCAGATTATGCATTTACTATAAATAAATAAAGTGAAATAAAATAATCACATATCAGCATGAATATATGCGAAATATATATCAATATCAAGTCATTATAATTTGGCTTTGGAGTAACTACGATCATGCTTTAGCCTGTGGTGAGGCAATTAATAGTGCTATAATTCAGCCTATAGTGAGCAATTCATAGTACTATACTTTAGCTTTTAGTGAGCGATTCATATTACTATATTTCAACCTCTGGTGCGATAATCCATAGTACTACCCTTTGACTTCTAGCTAGCAGGTAATTCACAATACATGGTTAGTCCAACATTTCATATTATAATCTTCATTCATTTAAATCTCAATTTTAACTCATACCAAATCATGCTAGTTATGCATAAAACTCATAGTCTTTTTACACGGAATGAATTATATTATGCTACATCATGTCAAACATATATATAACTCATTAGATTGCTCATGAAAAAGCTATCAAGAAGAAATTATATATAGGGATTCTTATCTTCTTCAAAAACAAGTCATAGTATATTGATTAAAGCTGACTTTGTTTACCGTTTAGTTATACCAATAGTACTAGTTTATATCAATAATAATACACTTGATTAATTAAATTCAGAGTTCGGTTAGTCTAGATCCAAAGGATCTAGAGTTTGGTCTAATATTAAGCACTTATAGAGCAAGTCTGTCTTTAAAAAAAATGAACAAGGTCACCAAGGTGCAAGCTAGAGTGGTTAAGCTCTATAATGAAGCCAATCAATGGGGCTTTATTGCCTTATACCAATCAATGTTAATGCTCATCCTTCGAAAGTCATCTTAAAGGAAGATGCCTGCCAAGCTACTATTAGCTACTAAGATTCTTTTCACCAAGTAGTTAAGAATAGTCACTGAGATGATTAAAGAATTATTTTAAGTGATTTGCACTCCCTTTAGATCTTCAATAGAGAAGATGGTTGGCTTAACCTTGGATCTCACGCTTTTGATGGAGGGTTCCTTAGCTTATACTTATTGTACGTAGGCCTTTCAAGTTGAAGAACTTTTTTATCAGCAACCAAACCACTATAGATCACAATAATAACTTTAAGAGTAGGTTAATTGTTATGCTATCCTTTAGGTCTAGACTTTTCTCAACTATTTTGTTCAAGTTATTTTTGGCTTTGCATGTAGCAACCAAGGTATTCTCTCTAAATGAAGTTTTTAATCTTAACCTTCAAATATTGGTACTCCTTAGTATCATGTCCATGATCCCTATAAAACTGGCAGTACTTGTTTCGATCTCTTCTTGTAGGCTTAGACCTCAGCTTTAGAGGCTCATGAGAATAGTATTTATGGCTAATATGCAAGTATGACTCCAAGAAATATTAAGAGGAGTCTAGTTTACAAACATTTGAGGAGTTTTAGGTTAATATAGGGCCACTTGATCTCCATGAGACTTCTTTTAGGATTCCTTAGAGCTCTGCTTATCCTTCTCTTGATACTTCTTTAATTTTCAATTCACCTTTTATCTTTTTTCTGAGCCATGAGTGGCTCTTTGGTATTGATGTACTTCTTAGCTCAAGCTAATAGCTTCATGAGATCCTTCGAAAGCTATTCATTAGAAAAAACTAAATTTGGACTTCCTTAGACTATTCGTAAGGGATATAATGACTACTAAAGCGTTTGGATTTCAAACTTTGAGGGATTTAGAATTGAATTATTGGATGTAGTCTCTTAATGACTCATTTTTTTTCTCTACTTGATTGACATTTGGCTTATAGAGTCTTCTTGTGGTTACTAGCGAAGTGACTGATGAATTGCTAGCTTAGCTATTTGAATAAGCTAATGGAAATAGGTCTCAGGCTTGAATATTGTATACAAATAACTTTCTTCAGGGTCACTAGAAAAGTGTGATATATAATAGTGATTGGAGTACAATGTAGTACTATATGAGTTCAAAGCATTTTAGATGATCGATGGAATCAAAGATCCTATCGTATGGATCTAATTAAGACATCTTAAATATAAGGGGTAAAAACTCAGCCGTTATCTCTTTGGTGAATGGTGGTACCTTGGATAGGTCAAGCTCATTGGATAGGTTTGCCTTCTTTCCTCGGATGTATGGTTGCTTTGATTCTCTAATTCATCTCCTCTAATTGTTACTCCACTTGATGTTAGCTTATCATAGGGGTTTTGGAGCTAGAGTGCTCATAATTGTGATAGGTGGTCTTAATGCTTCTTCACAAATCATATGTCTTGGCGGTGCACTCTTAATTCATCAATTCTGAGGTTTTACACCAAGTTTTAGTTGAGGTTGATTGTTGCTGGCAACTCGATGAGCTCTTACCATGAGAGAAATACAAATCAATTTTTAGGGATAAAGTTGAAAAGATAGAGCAATAATTATTCTCCTCTTCCTCTTTATCCCCAAATTTGGAGGCTAAAGAAATTTAACTTTTCGAGGAAGAATGAAAGACAATGAATAACCTCCATCGCCCCCCCCCCCCCCCCCCCTTCCCTCGTAAACAAGGGTCTCTTAGACTCTTCTCTTCTGACTCCTCTCCTTGCCCTCATTAACTAAATATGCCCTTAGACATTGCTTGCTCTTTAATCTTCTTATGGATGTTATGGTTGCGAACTCCTACTCATTCGCATAGACAATATCAATCTATTGATATCCCAAATTGAATTTCACATAACAATTTAAGGAAGAAGTCAGCTCAGATGATAGAGTACTTCTTTAGCTAATTTATGCCTACCTATAAGAGAAAAAGAGAAGAGTGGTTGGGTGATTTTTTCTAGCGGACCCTCAAATACTCTAGTTAACCCAAGCAAGAAAAGAAAAACCTAGAGTTCCTTAGGTTGATCCTCTAGGTTTTAGAGCTTAGTTTTAGAGTTGAGTTTATGTAAAAGGTTTGAGGTTGTTTTTAGAAGTATTTGTAAAGAGTTCTCCTTAAATTGATTCATTCATTGGTGGACAGTTTGGATAAATTTAAATCCCTAAATAAGGTGATATCTTTAGTGGAATCCTTCCTAAATATGGTTGCAAAATCCTTTACAAATAGGCTACGGACTCTTGCTCAAATTAATTAGCACTTTTGGTAGAAGGTTCTCCAGATTGACCATCAACTTTAGTGAAAGACTCTTCTGTTTTGATTAGGACTGTCTTCTTTCAAGGAATATGTGTTGTGATTTGGTAAGCTACTTTATGCAACTTTCTGATTATTTATCACACGTCATCATCAGTCTGCTTGCCAACTCAACTCTTATCATATCAATAGTTAGAGCCTTTGATGGTTTATAATCATGATACAAAACAATTGGAGAGAATAAAGACTAAAGGAAGAAATAATGGGCTTGAAAAATACAAATATTTCTTAATGATTGTAGTAGCTAAGTAATAGTTGATGCCTCTGCAATATTGTGTAGAATATTGTATATGTAATCCCTTAATTCTTGAAACCTTTGACTGAATTTGATGGCTAGCAAGTTCAAATTATTTTCGAGATCTATAATGTTTATGTGGTCAATTGGAAAAATAGTGCAATGTTGTTGGTGGTCAAAAAATTGAATAACATACATTATAGAATGGGAGCTGAGGAAAAAATGTTCGAGTTGATTTATAGGATTTCGGAAAGGGAACTCTAACTTGATAGAGTTCTATTGGGCTAGTAGTTGATGTAAACAATTTGGGAGTAAATGAATCCTGCAACTATAAGATTGCAATGTAGAGCAAACTATGGTTGATAAATTGGTGTCTTGCATAGATTTGGCAGCACAAAGGTTTTTATTTATGGAAGATATGATAATAATAAAATGATTTCTTATAATGTTAGAGAACTTTTCAACGAGAAAAGATTATATGAGTTACAATTATGGGCAAATTGGTCAAAACCTAGTCCATCTCATAGAATATAAACATAATTACAAAAACTCGAAGCCAGCAAACAATAGGAAATAATGAGAGATCAGAAGAACAAAGATTGATTTCAAATAATTAATAACAAATAATGATCATCCTCTTAGAATAGTGAAACTATAATCCAAACCACAATGAAGCCAAAGCTAAGACATTGCAGTTGTCTTACAATATGTCCAACATTTTTCACTTAGATCCCTATCCAATATTTTCCTCTATCAGAAAAGGAGCTAGGAAAGACCAGTTTCTTCTTTCTTGATTCTGAGAAATTACCACTTACAAAATTCAGAAAGTTTGAGGAATCGCAATGTGCATGGATCCTTTCTCCTAAGAGAAAAACTTTAGTGCTTGTTTGGTTGTAGAAATAATCTAAAGACAAAAACTTTTCTACTCTTATTCTGCAATGCTTTGTTGAAAAGTTGTGAGCAAATGGTGATGGAGGCCACATTTTTTTAATCTCCCATCAAAAGATTTTTCCTATAAAGGTGGTATTTTAATTTTTTAAGTCTCATAAAAAGTTTGCTAGCATCAAAAGTTTAAAATTATTCCTCTATATTTATTGTGTTCCTTCTTTATTATATTTATATTATATTACTATAACGTATATTATATTATATATCATATTATAATATATAAATTATAATATACTATAATATGATATATATATATATAATATCTTATATTTTATTATAAATAAAATATAACTAATAATATATATAATATAATATATATATACTATATTAATTCTTAAGTAATCTTCATCTTAAGGGTATTATAATTAAATTGGCATTTTTTCATATAAAATTATCTCCAACCAAACATAAGAAAACATTTTCTACCACGCCCCGAGCCGATGCCCAGTTTGGAAGATCGCAACTTAGCTACATTCCCTTAGAGTAGAACCTTAAGAGGATGCAAGGCCTATTTATTCTTAACCTCCACATACTCAATTATAACATCAATGAATTAGCAATCCATTATCATCAAATGCATAAAAGTGTTACAAGCTAAAGGTCATATAACCCATCATGTCATACTATGTTCCCTTCTTCACCAATCCCAAAGTCTGGCTCAGCATCCACATCCGTAATATCTGAAAAAGATAATGGGTTATGAGCTAACAACCCCATATAAGTATGAATATGCATATACATAAAAATATTTAAATAATATTAGACAAAATATTTGATCAAAATAAATCATGATGCAAATAACACGCTATAAAACCATGGGTCAAAATATAAATGAAATCTTTTATCATCTTTCTTCATGGCATTAGACTACACCACTTCAATGTCATATCAGAAAACACCATAATAGTAATATCAACGAATCAACCTTATTGGTATACCACTACTTCCTACAGGTATACACTCCACATGCTAGCGAATCAATCATACCAGTATCAAAGGCACACTAAAGATACATAGTTACCCCTCCTTAGCTAATATTTCATGTTTAACAACCTAACTTAGTAATCTCCTCACATTCCAGTTAGTTCCCACACTAGTGCCATGTGTCAGAAGCTAGTCAACCAGACTAATTCTACATCGGGCTTAAACCAACCCTAGGCCCTGCCTCCGATGCCACATGTCTAAGCAAACTCGACCAAAGTTGGCTCGAATTAGTATCACGTATCAATAGCTAAGCTATGCTAGGTATTATAAACCAAGTCAGAAAATCACCCCATTGGTTCTACATCGGGCTTAAATCAACCATTGGCTCTACCCCAATTCCACCTCACCTCTCACTGATTACACATGCTATGCTCCCCCCACATCACCACTTTATTATGATATGCAAATCAACTTTCAAATCCACCACAAGATCAACATCATAAATCAAACTAATATAATATGCCATAAATATACATGATCTCCATATGATATATATCACAATTGAAAAATAGATCATATACGTGCATAATCAAAGCATGTGGATAAAACTATGCATGCAAAATATGGTGTATGCTATTAAAAATGTGTAAAATAATACATGCCATATAAGAGTAGGATAAGATTCCTATCTTTAATCGCTAATCCTCAATATACACCAAGATTCTCCATCGAACTTAATCAATAACTAATGAGATCACCTATAAATGTCACCATAATCCCTCAATTTTATTAGTCATATATTGACTATTAAATCTTAACCTATCCTAGTATGATTAACTCAATTTAGGATTAAGTCTAGGCCTATATGGGTTTAATTAGGGTCCAACTAGATTAATTTACCTCCAATCAAATGATCACCTAATCCATCTAAT
>UESW01004306.1:906532-927300 GCA_900491605.1 Calamus simplicifolius
AAAAAAAAGCAATAAAAAAATATTATTTCAGCTTTCCTTGTAGATCTTTTATATAGTTGTCCTGGAACTAAACGGATGTCGACATGAATATTCTTACATCGATCGTTTCCATGTGTGTATAAATATATATTTATTTATATCTGCACGCGTGCGTGCGGTATAATGATTGGATGCAAGTGGACATTCAGCCACTTTACCACGAATGACATCAAAATGCACATCAGAATGACGTCAAAAAGGAATAATAAGAACAGGAGAAAGCTGCAGGCTAACGGCCAAAAAAGGGCTGGCTTTCCGGACGGTGTTCTCGCCCTATAATCAATGTGCTAGCTTTGTTCATCAAGAATCCTTCAACTTGCTTCGGAGTTCATCGCAAACTCATCGTCTACTGCGTGCCACGGCAGGCTGGAAATGCTAATTACATTGTGGAAGTCGGCAGACGCTGGCCTCCGCCAGAAAAGAGACCAAAACCACGGAATGGTGGCAGAGGCCTTCATCCCCTTCAGGCTCATGGCTTTTCTTGCCTCGGCCTCGCAGCCACCTTCTCCTCCTTTCCTCCTTTTACCGCGCGGAAAAGCAAGCGGCAAACGAGATATATACGCTCCACAACGAAATGCTTTTGAAGGACAATTATGAGCTCCCAAGTCTCCATCAGCTTGTGGTCTTTGCCGTTGAGTCTTGAGCCAAGGCACAGGTAGCTGCATTTTACGCGCAGGAAAAATTTCAATTCCACGGCGAAGAGGCTGCGGGTTACCTCGTTTTTTCTCTGCGCTGACTAGAGATGACTCCAAGCCTTGCATCACTCTCGAGCAAGGTCCATATGTGACCCCTCATGCTCGGACATTTTAACTCTCATGAATCTACTCGGAGAAGGCAAATAAAAATGTTCAAAATCTGGTGGAGGAAAAATACTCTTGCTGTCATCACTGGGATTCCTATAGCCTCTGTTATTGGTCGGGCACCTATGACCCTACTTACTTGCACCAGTTGTGCTTTTCCTATGAAGCCATATCCTTCAACTACTGACCATGTACCAAGCTTGCAACAGCTAATTCACACGCTAAACGAACCACGGGTGAATCGGAGAGACATGGGTGCATAAAAGCATTTCTTTTCCTTAATGAATAATTTAAAATTAATTAGTTGTCTGAGCCAACCAACCAAACGTATCTGTCTCGAATGCATGGGGACCCGGAAGAAGACTTCTGATCCCTTTGGCTCACGGACTTGATTCCCTCCATCAGTGGGGTATTATATTCAGTACCCATGGGACAACGTTAGTCTAACGTGCTTGAGAGATTGCCCCAGTAAATGATTTGAGGTTTTAGATCGACCCAGCCCGATCCTAACTAATGGCCTATTTTATTATTTAGGTACCTTTCAATTTCAAAAATTAATGAGGTAAGAGAAATAATAAATAATCATATGTTGGAACACGCTAGATCATATTTGAATGTTTATACTTGACATTCATTCAAGTTTATCTTTTCAATTTAAAGCTAATAATTATTATGTGGTTAACTGCCACATTTTTATTATTTCTGATTTAAATTTTTTTTGAGAATTTAATAGGATATTTCATTGATAAAGTCTTCAAACATAAATAGTTTAAATATGTTAATTATTCAAAATATATATTTTTGACATTCAATGGAAATAAAGTTTAGACCTAGAATCCAAATGAGATAGGAGGGCCTTTATTGGGTTTCAAACAACAATGAAAACAAGGCTTATGCCTATTCAACTTAAGAAATTACTAGGACATGCATTGAAGATTGCATGTGTATGCATGACTTAAACTTAAATCAAAACCAAACCACCTTTCACCTAAGCATATATAGTTTTTGCCTGCAAGGTAGAGGGTGTTGGTGGAGGCATCAGGATCAAACAGAGGTTACTGAGCTCATTATGAAATTTTTACTTTATGTTGATTTGACTGTAAGTACTCTAATAAAGTTTTGTTAGTATGAGTCCAGTAATTTTATTTGAGTCAAGTATAAGTTCAGTAATTTTATTTGAGTCAAGTCAAGATTTATTAAGTCAAAGTGTAAAAAGTTGAAGATCCAAGACTATGAAGGACCACATTCAGTGCGCCATCTCAACCCCACATGGAATCTCAGTCAAAGTAGGCGCCATCTACTTAATTAGAATGTTCCAAGATTTTTGTAAAGTCACCTCAGCATAAAAGAAAGCAAATTAGGCCTATATGAAAGGTGACTTGCCGCCCACTCCTTATGCAAAGCAAAATATAGCGCCATCTTCTGATTTCTTTCCCTTATTTCAAGATGCCGCCTATCTTCTTATTTGGAAAAGCTATCCCCTGATCTCTTTTTCTTGTTCAATATGCCGCCTATTTCCTTATTTGGAAAAGATATCATATGATCTTTTTTTCTTGCTTCAAGATGCCGCCTATCTTCTTATTTGGGAAAGATATCCCCGATCTCTTTTTTTTTGTTTCAAGATGCCGCATATCTACTTATTTGAAAACAATATGGTGCCCTTATTTTTTTTTCATGTAATTCAAGGATTCGGGTTTATTATAAAAATTCCTTCCTTCTTCTTATAAAGAATAATTGATGATTAATGAAACAAAGTCTTCTTCTTCTATTTTTATGTGCTCTTGAGCATTGACACTCCGTGAGGAAGAAGATGAGAGGCCCAATAAATATCTGTTCCAATATCTGTTCTAAGTATCCCAACCCCAAGATGCCAAGGTGCTACGATCCTTAGATGAAATCCTCATTGTCTCTAGAACTATTTGAAGGAAAGCCAAAACATCTATGGCAGCATAGTTTCATCTTCCAGATGCTCATTCGAGAGCTGTGTAATCCAATCTTTTAGGACAAAGACAATTATTGCCTGGTAATTAGACCCATCCCTTCTTAAAAGTTCTGTTTGTTGAAGAAAGAGCATGTTCTAAGTAGTAGTTTCTCAATCCTAGGATCCTGTTTTTTTTATTACTTAGTGAATCGTGTTCTGCGGGTAGTTACTTTATTCTTCGCATATTCTTTCTTAGTTTATTCTTACTCATTTCAAAAAGTAAAGCATCTTAAATCGGAATCATTGCTCTATATTAATCTCTTATATGGTCAATTCCGCATCAGTTTGGTATCAGAGCAGGCTAGGATATGTTCATGCATAGTACTAAATTTTGTAATCATCTAATTAATCTTTATTAAATCTATACTTTTTTATTTTTAGATCTATAAAAAAATTAAAATTAAAATTTTAATAAATTATATATATATATATTTATATATATATATACACACTATGTGCATATTTTACTTTAGATTTTTATATGTATGTGCATGCATCACTGAATTCACTTAAGGGCAATTTCTCTATCTCAGGTAAGGGAAGGATTTCATCACCTTTCTTTGGCCCAAAATAACCATCATCTTCTTGATCCCAAGCCTAATTAAAAATTGAGTAGAAACTTAAAGCAAAGCTAGGGACACCCACGTGGTTAAGTTTCAAGTATTGTGATAAAACTGGTGCACTCAATCCTTCAGTTATTACTTGAAAGTGTGTCTAGGGCTAGGGGTCAAATGGCAAATGCCTTAAGCGAACTTGCGGTTCTCTAATTAGGTCCTTATGAGAGCGAAAGAAGCCTCCTACAATCCCACCTTTACTTGGCTAGTGGAAAGGATAATTGTTGAGTTGATTATGATTTGAGTTGATTTATTCTACTTGAACTTCTAGATCTAGAAACCCTAGAATGAATTTATGTGTTGCATGACAACCAGGTCAGGAGCCCATTACCAACATCCCCAAACACAACCAAGTTACACCATGGATCCCAATCTTAAAACTTTAATGAGAACCATGACTGAACAATTTGAATAATTAAACAATAGGCTTGACCAAATGAAAGAGCGAATCAGAATCCTTGCAGAAAATTGATTGAACCACACTAAACCTAAATCACCTAGACCAACTCTCCTTGATCCAAGAGCCCATCGTTATGATCTCACCCCTGAATATAACCATGGACGCCCACAGCAAAACTTTATAGATTTAGAGGAAAGAGCCATTAGGAACATCAGGTTAGAAGCACCTACATTTGATGGCAGTCTTGACCCTAAGGTATACACTGATTGGAAAGGAGATATGGACCAGTACTTTGAGTGGTATGAAATATCTAAAGAGAGAAAGTTTAATTTTTCTAAACTCAGGTTAGTTCATCAGGCTAGACTATACTAGAAGAATGTTGAAAGGATAACTAGGCAAAGAAGAGACATACCCATAGCTAACTGAAGAGCCATGAAACTTAAGCTTAGGAAAAAGTATTTTTCCTTATCCTATCACCAGAGACTTTTAGATCAATGGCAGAGGCTAAGTTAGGAAAGCAAGACCATATTTGAATACATAGCCAAATTTGATGAATATGTCATAAGGTATAGCATAAATAAATCTAAATCTATGACCCTATCTAGATATAAGGCTGGACTACGTGAGGACATTTAGAGAGAATTACTTTTAAGAGAAGTCCATGATTTTGAACAGGCTTATCAGATAGCTAAAGACTATGAGAGATTCCAAAGGAAAACCTATAATTCATCGATCTGAACCAATTAGGAATAGTACCCCTAATAAAAAAAATCAGAGTCTAGTCAAGTGCACCCAAGCCGACCTACTCCTAGCACCCCATTAACCCGCAAGGAAGATAAAGGGTAAGTCATCTGAATTTCAGAGGAATCTTAATCCTAATGCTTCTTGTTTTAGATGTCATAAATTGGGACACTATGCTAGTCAATGCCCAACCCGATCCCTATATATAGGAGAACTAGAGGTAGAAGATCCTGAACCCACTAATGAGCATGAAAAAGTTTATTAAGCTAAAATACACTTAGTGGATGAATGTAAAGGATATGAGGAAGTCATTGAGTCGTCTGATTTATCGAGAGTTGTTAGATGTATCTTAACCCAAACCAAAGAACAAAAGGATTGGCGTAGAACCCATATCCTACAGACATTTATAAAGTTAGAAAAAAAAAGGTATGTAAGATCATTATAGATAGCGGGGGTTGTGTTAATGTCATCTTAACCAGTGCTGTTAAAATCCTAAGTTTATCTACAGTTCTCCATCCCAATCACTATAAGGTATCCTGGATAGACTCAACTTTCATTCCCATTAAGCTGAAATGCCAAGTCATAATCCAACTATAATCCTATCAAGAAAAAGCATGGTGTGATGTCCTTCCTATGGGAGTTAGCAGTATCATCTTAGTCGACCTTGGTTATATGACCATGATGCTATCCTGTATGGTCAATCCAACTCCTGCTCCTTTAACCACCATGGAAAGAAGCTTGTGATAAATCCAACTCCACCTAAGGATCATATTAAGAGAGAATCTAGTAATCTAAAAAAGAAAATATCGGGATTAAATCTGATCAGCGCTAAAGAATTAGAGCGTGAGATCACTGAGGGTTCATCAGTTTGGATCTTAACTACTAAAAAATTCATGATCAAACCCAAAAAGAATACCCTCAAAAGGTAGTAGAATTTTTGAAGAGTTAGAATTTTTAAAAGAGTTTCAAGATGTATTTTCTAAAGAACTTCCTGATCAATTACCACCTTTAAGGGACATCCAACATATTATAGATCTAGTTCCAGGAGCCACTTTACCTAATCTTTCACATTGTAGATGAATCCCACTAAGTACTTCCCACTGAGCCACTTTGATGCCTCTAAGATGGCCAAACTTTTCTTAGATGAAGTGGTTAGGTTACATGGCCTACCAAAAATCATTGTATATGATAGGAATGTTCAATTCATGAGTTACTTAAAAAAAAAAATCCTCTGGTACATGTTCGAGACTAAGCTCAAATTTTTTACTTCCTACCATCCTCAAACCGATGGCCAGACTAAAGTAGTGAACCAAATCCTTGAAAACTTGTTGAGATGTCTTGTAGGTGAAAACACTGAAAATTAAAACCTTTTTACCTAGAGCCAAATTTTCCTACAACAGTTCAGTTAATAGGACCACAGGCAAGAGTTCATTTGAGATTGTCTATGGTATAAGCCTAATAGACCTATAGACCTAATCCCTTTGCCCATATATGCACGAGTCTTTGAGTCAGCTGAATCATTTACACAACATGTTAGAGATTTGCATAAGAAAATTATCAATAAGATTAATTTAAGCAATGATACTTATGGCTAATTTTCGAAAGAAAGTTAAAGAATGTGCTGAGAAAGATTATGTGATGATTAGGCTTAGACCTAAGTGATTTCCTCTGGGGATCGTGAAAAAGTTACATGCCCATGGAGCTGGACCCTTCAAAGTAATAAAGAAAGTTGAACTTAATGCCTATGTGCTCGAGTTATCATCCAAATTTGGTATTAGCTTAACCTTTAATATCTCAGACCTAGTTGAGTATAGGGATCTAGCAATGATACTTAGTGAGCCGTTTGGACCCGAATCTATTCTTGAGAGCGAACCCATACCTGAGTGTCTACCAATAAATTTATCTATGAGTGTAGAAAGGATTGAGTGTATCCTGGATGATCAAGCTATTACTTTCCAGGATAAAGGCTACCAACGTTATTTAGTTCATTGGCAAAATCGACCAAAATCTGAGGATTCGTGAATCACTCGAAAGAATCTGCAACGCCTTGATCCAGACCTATTGGAGCAGTACCAGAGCCAGATTGACTCTTATTTGACAGGGTCAAGTTCCTCCCATCCTGAAAGAATTGGTGGGAGCAACAGGATCAAACAGAGTTTACTAAGCTCATTATGAAATTTTTACTTTATGTTGGTTTGACTTTAAGTACTATAATCAAGTTTTGTCAATATGAGTCCGGTAATTTTATTTGAGTCAAGTATGAGTCGAGTAATTTTATTTGAGTCAAGTCAAGATTTATTGAGTCAAAGTGTAAGAAGTTGAAGACCTAAGACCATGAAGGACCACATTCAATGCACCACCTCAGTCCCATATAGAATCCCATACAAAGTAGGTGCCATCTATTCAATTAGGACATCCCAAGATTTTCATAAAGTCGTCTCAGCATTAAAAAAAGCAAATAAGCCCCCTATAGAAGGTGACTTGCCGTCCACTCGTTTTGGAAAGTAGAATATAGCGCATCCCCTGATCTTTTTTTCTTGTTTCAAGATGCCGCATATTCTTTATTTGAAAAAGCTATCTCATGATCTCTTTTCTTGTTTCAAGATACTGCATATCTCCTTATTTGGAAAAGATATCTCATGATCTCTTTCCCTTGTTTTAAGATGCCGTCTATCTCCTTATTTAAGAAAAATATCCCGATCTTTTTTCCTTGTTTCAAGATACCGCCTATCTCTTTATTTGAAAACAATATGATGCCCTTATTTTCTTTTTTCCATAATTCAAGGGTTAGGGTTTATTATAAAAACCCCTCCCTTCTTCTTGTAAAGAATAATTGATGATTAATGAAAAAGAGTTTTCTTCTTCTATTTTTTTGTGCTCTTGAGCATTGACACTCCGTGAGGGAGAGGGTGAGAGGCCTAATAAATACTCATTTCAACATCTGTTCCAAGCATCCCAGCTCTAAGATGCCAAGATGCTACGATCCTTAGATGAAGTCCTCATTGTCTCCAAAATCATCTGAAGAAAAGCCGAAACATCTATAGTAGCATAGCTTCGTCTTTCAGATGCTTATTCTGAGAGCTGTGTGATCCAATCTTTTAGTACAAAGACCAGCATTGCCTAGTAATCAGACCCATCCCTTATCAAAAGTTCTGTTTTATTGAAGAAAGAGCATGGTCTAAGTAGTGGTTTCTCAATCCTAAGATTCTGTTTTTTTATTACTTAGTAAATCGTGTTCTGCGAGTAGTTATTTTACTCTTCGCATATTTTTTCTTAGTTTATTCTTACTTGTTTCGAAAAGTAAAGCACCTTAAATCTGAATCATTGTTCTACGTTAATCTCTTACATGGATCCTGCATCATGCGTATATACTTATTTTCCATAAATTTAAACTTGAGGTCAAAATAATTAATTAAGACTATTACTATTTGTTTTAGCCTTTCATTAAGGCGCAGGCTATTGCACTATTTTTTTTTCATTAAATATTTTGTTACCATAGCAAATAGCACACTTGTCACCCAGCTTAACTTGCCCTGCAACAACCATTAGCAAAGCTTAGCACACCTTTTGCTTTTAAAAATAAATAAATGTTTCTTCTTAGGTAAATTCCAGACTGTATCACATTCGAACCTCATTTTCAAAAACTAAAACTGGGATAAACTAGATGGTTTAATGAAAGTAACTAAAGCAGTTTACACCAGTTGTTTGCACCATTTTGATAGGACTTTAAAATAAAGACTAATTTAGATATTTTATTTAGACTTTTTCTCAACCTTCTAGCCTTCTATAAGTATCCAATATTTCTGGACTTGTGCTAGGTTAGAGGTTAAATGCATTCCCATACTAACCAATTATTTATACAATTTTGATCCAGAACCTTATAAAATAAAAAATAATCACAAAATTTTTAGATTTATAGAAATATTTAAGATTTTTAAATTTAAATTAATATAAAACTAAAGATATGCAATGGTAACCTTTATATACTTTTATTATTAAATCTTTATATTTTTATCAAACGGATTGTTCAAATCTACCCAAATCTATGATGACCGAACCCTGTTACGGCGTCCTATGTTCATGACATAGGCCAAGCCGTTTCTGCTGCCACTTATGACAAGCTAATATCTTATAAAAATAGATATATAATTTGAGAATATTATTTCAATTTATTAGTTTTATATAATTACTTAAAATATTTTCAACTAAGCACATTCCGCGTGAGCCTTGCATGGTAACATGAATGTGCATAAATCTGCATGGACGATAACCAAAACATTGTGCTTGGCTTGAGGTTGATGGCAATTTTTTTGTGGCCAAAGGATGGATCATGAGTGATGCACTAATGAATTATAATAGAGTGTGGTATTCCGTAGCTTGACTATACACTACTGTAGCTTTCTTCTGTGTCTGCTTTAAGATTGGTGCTATGGTCTGTCTTCGTCCCGATCTCCGACGTGCTTTCGGCTTCTGGTGATCTCTGCTCCTCTGTGGATGGCGGACGAGTGCTCGGCCCTCCCGACCAGAGGGGATTGTCTTTCCCCTTGCAGAATGCTGCCTCGCCGGAAGTCTGGAAGCCAGTTCTCCTGGTCGGCCCCGTCGCCGTCTCCGGATGAAGTGGCTGGGTTGGAACGGCGATTCCCAGAGGTTATTCAGCTTCCCACGGAAGCGATTGACCGGGAGGCGGTGGAGTGGTCCTCCTCTGGAGTCATCGTTTGGTCGTTGTCGAGGTGGGTTCCCCCGGAAGCTCTGCCCAGGGAGTTTCGTCGGGCGGGTCTGGCTGGCCGGATTAATCCTGTCTCCCTGGCCCACCGAATGTTGATGCTGAAGTTCGAGCTTCCGGTAGCTCGGGATGCTGCCCTGTCGCAGCCTTGGATCGTGAATGGCCAACCGATTGCGGTGGAGCCATGGAGGCCGGACTTCGTCCCTGCTGAAGATGCTCTGCGGACTGCGCTGCTCTGGATTCGTCTTCCTAATCTCCCCTTTGAATACTGGAACGAGGAGACGCTCCGCAGCATTCTATCTGTGGCTGGGCATTTTGTGGGAGCTAATGTCTTCAAGAAGGAGCGGCGCAGGGGAAGCTTCGCTCGAGCCAGTGTTAGGGTGGACTTGAGCAAGCCTCTCCAGCCAGGAGCTCGATTCCGAGCTCACGGATCCCCCTTTTGGCAACAGTTTTCATACGAGCATGTAGATGGGATCTGCTCGAGCTGTGGATCTCTCCACCTGTCAGGGCCGTGTTCATCTTCCATGGAGTCGGCGTCTTCTACAGCGGCCCCTCTGTTTGGGCCTTGGATGGCTGCGATCCGTCATCGGAAGCCAGCCGCTGTGACTTCTTCTCCGGGAGTTCAGGATATGGCCATGCCTGAGGTGTTGAAGGATAAGGGGAAAGGTCGGCTGAGGTGCAGTCGAGCATGGGCACAGCTATTGCCCAGGGTGATCGGGATGGTTGGAAGAAACCGGGGAAGGTCTCTCGCCGTCGGACTGTGCCGTCGTCTTCCCTTCTCAATGTGGCGTTTGTTCATTTTGGAATTAAGGGAGAGAAGGACCAGTGCCGGCACGCTCCTTCCGTGCCGGTTACTGTTCCTTCTGAAGCATTGGAGCCTTTATCTCCTGAAGCTTCTTTTGGGGGTTCTCAGCCTGCTGCTCCCAATTCCAAAGTTTAGAAGGCCTCCAAGGGTAGAAGGTCTTCTATTTCCACTGCAATTCAGGTTGAGAAGCATTGTTCCCCTGAGACAATGTTCCATTTCAATGCCAAGATCTCTGATGCTCCAACTGTGACTCACTCTAAGTCTCAGAGTGCTGATCCTTCTGCACATTTAGGGTCTCAGCTGACTGCGGGAGGGAAAGTGGCTGAGAATCCATTTTCGCTTCTTGGATCGGATCGCTGGGCAGGTTGTTCCAAGAGTCTGGAGGATGCCAATCCAGCCTCCCTGAAACGGGCCCGGGCTATAGAGTCCAATGGGCCTAGAATGTCTCCTAAGGCTGCGAAAGGAAGGGGCCGGGTGCCTTCCTTAGGAAAAATCCCATCAGTGGTAAATGATCCTCCTCTGGCATCTGGCCCTCCTCAAGGTAAAGATGATCATGAGAGAGCTGTATCAGCTTTGAAAGATGCCTTGGCTGTTTCTCCCTCTGTCCTTCGGGAAGTCGGATCTCTTCCTAAGGATCAGTGTGGTGTTGCTCCTATGGAGTCAATTCAGCAACCTCTCCTTGACCAGCAAGAGTGTCTGTTGCCTGATCAGGGAGGCCAGGTTCAGAATCCTGATTCGGGAGTCAGTTCAGACATGGTTATGTCAGGGGCCCAAGGTGGGGCCTAAGACTGTCTTGTTTCTTTTTATTATGAAGATCCTTTTTTAGAATGTTCGAGGAGCACTGAAACCATCCTTTTGGTCCTCCTTTGGTAGGCTTTTGCAGATTCATCATTTTGATATATGTATTTTGTTAGAAACCCGGTTGTCGGGACATAGTCTTCAGAAGTTCCGCCAGCGTGTCTCCCGTAATTCGTCTTCCTATGCTGTGGAAGCCAACGGTCTCTTTGGGGGCATTATGTCTCTTTGGAAGAACCCTGCTCTCCGTGTTGATGCTTTTCACCACAATCATCAGCAGGTGGCCCTGGTTATTTCGGATGGAATTACTCCTCCTTGGCTTCTTCTGGGTGTCTATGCCAGTACTGACTTTTGCCAGCGGCGTGGTCTCTGGTCGGAGATTCTTACTTTGTTAGGCCAGGGCCTCCCCTCTCTCGTCGCTGGTGATTTCAATTGTATTGTGGATGCTTCTGAAAAGCATGGTGGACGTCAATTTGTTGATTCTCCAAGATCTATTGAGTTCCGCTCCTTTATATCCGCAGCTGGTCTCTTTGATCTGGGCTTCTCGGGGCCACAGTTTACTTGGTGCAATAATCGGGGTGGGTCTGCTCGGGTGTGGGAGCGGTTGGATCGAGCTTTGGCTTCCTCATCGTGGATGCAGTCTTTCTCCTGTGCTACTACCTCTCATCTCCCTCGAATAGCGTTGGACCATTGTCCCCTTCTCATCTCTACTGAGGTGTCTTCTCATAGGCAGGGGCCTTTTTGATTTGAGCAGTTTTGGTCATGTTATCGTTCGACTTGGTCCTTAATTGGTCAGGTATGGCGTATGCCAGTCAGAGGAAATTCTACTTATCGTCTATCTCGTCGCTTAGAGCTTACTAAGCGTAGGCTCCTAGGTGGCATAGACGAGATGTTGGGAATCTTTTGCAGCAAGTCCAGGCTGTGGAAGCTGATATTTCTACCCTTCAGGCGAAGGAGGATGCAGAGGGTCTTTTATCTGACTCTGATATCCAGTCTCTTAGGAGTTGTTTGGCTTTGCATCATTCCTTGCTCAGTCAGCAGGAGATTTATTGGCATCAGCGGTCCCGGGTGCAGTGGATTCTGGAAGGTGATCGGAATACCAGTTCTTTCACCAGGCCGCTGTGGCTCGGTGGGCTGCCAATCGGATTCGGCGTATTAGTGATATGGATGGTAATATCCTTGAAGAAGAAGGAGCTATTCGCGAGCAACTTCTCCATTTCTTTCAGTCTCGCTGGTCGGATGTGTCTGCCTCTGACTCTCCTACTATTACAGCTATCCAGGCCACCAGGGTTTCTGAGAACGAGAATGGTCTTTTGATTCGGGAAGTCCTGGCGGAGGAGATTCGTGCTGCGGTGTGGGCTTTGGGACCTGACAAAGCTCCTGGTCCAGATGGCTTTCTGCCTTTCTTCTTCGCTACTATTGGGATATAGTTGGGCAGGACGTTATCTTGGCCATTCAGCAAGTTTTTTCTTCCTATAGTATTCCTTCAGACTGGCAGAGGACCTTTATTGCTCTCGTTCCCAAGAGAGCTAATGCCCTGCTCCCCCAGCACTTTAGGCCGATCAGTTTGTGCACCACTCTGTATAAAGTCTATGCTCGTATCTTGGTTACTCGGCTGCATGGGGTGATTCCACGACTTATTTCTCCAGAGCAGGGAGCTTTCATTCGTGGGCGCAGTATCATTGATAATGCTCTTATTGCCTAGGAGTTCATGCATGACCTCCAGAGTGCCATTAGTCGTCAGCCTCTTATGGCTGCTCAGTTAGACATGGAGAGAGTTATGATAGGATGAGTTGGATATTTCTTCGACATACGTTGCGGATGTTTGGGTTTGCTGATCTCTTCATTGAATGGGTTATGGCTTGTGTTCAAGGGCCCACATTTTTTATTATTATTAATGGCAGTCCGACGGAGTTTTTTCCCTATGTTGTTGGTCTCCGACAGGGATGCCCTCTCTCTCCATTCCTTTTGTGCTGTGTGCTGATGATCTGTCTCGTGCTCTTCATCAAGCGGTTGGGTCGTCTCTTCTGATACCTTATCTGCCTGGGCCCCACGGACCTCCTCTCACCCACTTTCTCTTTGCTGATGACTGCATATTACTTAGCCCAGCTTCTGCTCCGAATGCAGCCACTTGTTCTGCTATCATTCAGGCTTACTGTTGGAATTCGGGGCAGCGGGTTAACCTGCAGAAATCTATTCTCTGCTTTAGCCCTTCGACCTCTCCCCGCTATCGTGCTGCCATTTCTCAGGTGTTAGGGATTTCCACTTTCTCTGATCGTCTGAGTTACCTTGGTATTCCTATTTCGGACCGACGGCCTCGTCAGCAGGATTTTGAAGACCTGGATCATCGGATTACTGCTCAGTTGGACCGGTGGCAGGTTTCAGATCTTTCTATGATGGGGCGCATTACCTTGATCCGATCTGTTCTCACTTCACTACCTCTCTATCTATTATCCAATACTATGATCCCGACTACCTATCTCCGACGGATAGAGAGACGTATTCGGGACTTTCTCTGGGCGTCCATGCAGGGAGGCCATGGTCTCCATCTTTTAGCCTGGGACACTGTTTGTTTGCCTATTTCTGAGGGGGGTCTTGGGATTCAGTCCTTGGTGCTCCATCGCGAGGCTATTCTAGCGAGGAATGCTTCCAGATTTCTGTTGGACCCTCATTGTTTCTGGAGTTCCGTCATGCATGGCAGATACGGCGGATGGTCTTCTAGTTCGACTCTCAGCTTCCCCCGGGGCTGCTCCTTCTTCTGGCGTGCGATCTGCCGGGCTGCTCCTACTGTTACGGATGATATCCACTGTATGATTGGGGATGGGACTTCAGTTGATGTCTTTCAGGATATATGGATAGCTGATCTCCCTCTATCTCGATGGCCGACTTTCTTCAGTTCTGAAGTTGATCCCCCTCTGCATGTTTCAGCTTTGATCAGCCAGGGGAATGCTGGTTGGAATGCCTCTATGGTTCATCAGCTATGTGGGACTGAGCTGGCACAAAGGATCCTTGCCATGCCTCTTCCCATTTCTGCAGGCCCGGATATTAGACTATGGCGTCGTTCCTGTCTTCCTTGCGCTCCCACTAGGGATCTGATTACTCGTCTCCGACCTCCGACCTTGGACCTTTGCGATGTTGCTTGGATTTGGCGTTTGCCTGTTCATCCTAGGGTCCAGCTCTTTTTGTGGAAGCTTAGATGGGATCGCCTACCTACCTGCTCCCTACTGGCCAGTCGGGGTCTTTCTATATTGCCGCTCTATCCGATATGTAGGATGCACAATGAATCGGTTGATCATGTCATCTTCATGTGTTCTCGTGCGGCTCAGATTTGGCAGTTAACCCAGTTTACCCCTTGGTTGCTGGAAGATGGTCCTACCCGGCTTTCTTTTTTGCATACTATCCGGCAGGATTCTCAGCGTGGTCCCTGCTTTCGGGGTGTTTTATCTGCCTATGTGGCTTATCATATTTGGCTGTCTCGGAACCATATTATTTTTGCTAAGGAGACAGCCTCACCGCAGGTGGTCATCCACCGTGCTCTCTTTCATGCCCGCGAGTACACTCACTATCATCATGGTATTCACATTGATGGGCCTGGTCACTGGGACTCCCCTGCTGCTTCGGCAGCGCTCCGTTCTACGGTCTTTGTCTGTTGGGAGCCCCCACCCCCGGGTTACGTCAAAGTGAACTTTGATGGTTCTGTTTCTAATCATACTGCTGGTTCTGGATTTGTCATTCGTGGGCCGGAGGGACAGTTACTTGCGGCTGGTGGTCATAGTTCTGTTGATATTTCAGTGCCTATGGCGGAGCTCCAGGCTGCCTGGAAGGGTATCACTCATGCTGTACGACAGTTGGGATATCGCAGGTTGATCATTGAGGGAGACTCTCTTACGATTATCAGGTGGATAAGGCAGGATGAGATTTCTTCTTCTGTTCTCAATCCTCTGATTAGAGATATTAGAGTCTCCCTCCAGGCTACTACTGCCTTAGTAATTGACACATCTATAGGGAAGCCAATACTGCGGCTGATTGGGTTGCATCTTTTGTTGCTAGCCATCCCGGTCAGTGGGATTGGCATGTTGGTGTTCCTTATCCTGTTATTTTGCATCAAATTTTGTACTCCGATATTTCGGGTTTGACTCGCTCAGAGTGGTGTGATCGCCCGCCTGTAACAAAAAAAAAGGATGGATCATGCCAGCTGTTTGTTTATTTTTTAACTTAAAAAATTAATTGCACTGGACATACTAATTGATTGTGCGCATGTAATTGCGTATACGATGTATAATAAATAAAACTATTTTTGATCATAAGTAATCATACATATGTACGATCAATCATCACGTATGATATAAAACATGCAGGTTACGTGCGATGGTCAAAGAGCTTTCCTTTTAACTTTAGTTTTATCCATAGTTATCAAAATCGGACCGGACCGGCCGGTTCAACCGGTTGAACCAGGACCCGAGGCTAAACCAGTCTGACTCTAGCAGAAATCGGATGTGCAAGTGACCCGGATTAACTCGGTTAACCCATCCGGTTCACCCGTGAACCGGTAACCCGGCTGAACCGGATGGGTCACGGGTTTATTACCTATCAGAGTCCAAAGAAATGAAGAATTTGAAACAGCCGCATTGAATTGAATATTAATTACGTCTAGACTCCAAAGTCCAAACGTCCCTTCGACTTCTGCTATTCTCATCTGTGAATCTGCTCATTCTCTAGAGACTCCAAACGTCTGCTACTCTGCTCATTCTCTAGAGTCCAGAGACTCGAAACGTCCCTTCAAGCCTTCGAGCTCGACAGCAAACTCTGCTACTCTGCTCGTTCTCCAGAGACTCCAAACGTCTTCTACTCTGCTCGTTCTCTAGAGTCCAGAGACTACAAATGTCCCTTCGAGTTCGATAGCGAAGGTCTGCTATTCAAAGTCTTAGCAATGCCGGTAGACACTAGTTTCTTTCCTCCTCTGTTTCCTACCTCCTCTATTTCCTATAGGCGGTAACCCAATGTGGCACTGGTAACCCAATCTGGCAATCTCTTGAATTAATTCTAAGCAATGCTCACCATCCAGAGTGACTGGTAAGAATTAACACCTTCAGGTTAGCTCTTAATTTTTATTAAAAGTTAATTTTTATTATTAAAAAATTATAAATATATTTTTAATTTTTTATATTAAAAAATTGAACTGATGGTTCAACCGGTGACCCGACCGGTTGAACCAGTGACCCGGTCATCCGAGCCCTTGGCCGGGTCAATGTCCGGTCCGGGTCTAACAACTATGGTTTTATCTACTAGTCTAAAATTCACTTTCTGGTGGTCTCCCAACATAATTTTCTTTTTCTCATTTTTAAGAACCATTGCACAAATAGGTTGAAGTTGGACAAGAATGCCTTCTTCCAAATTCATGGACCCTTTCCAATCTCAACAGTTATATTATAAAATTATAAATATGTTTTTTATTAAAAAAATTAAAACAATATATAAAAATAAAATTTTAAAAATAGGATCAAAAATAAATAAATTTTTTTTATTTTTAAATTTTACAAATAAAAATACTTAAACTTTTAAAAGAGAATAGAGAAAAACGATAATTCTCATCCCCCTCTGTCTAGCTCCTTCTTTCACCTTTTTAATATGCAAAAGTTTTTTTTTTCCTGATCTCTTATAAGGCAAAACGTTGGAATCTTAAGTAATTTACAAGACAATGTAATGATCGTGATGGACCTCAATATATAGTATACCAACCATATATTATGCATATAAAATCTAGCTTTTATGACTATCAAGAATTTTTTTTTTATTTTATAAAATTTTTAATCTGCTAATAGGTCAAATTTATACTGTCTTTAAGAAATTTAAATAAAAGTTAATTAATATCAAAAAACTTAAATAATAAATTTTTATTTTTTATTAAATTATTTCAAAATCATATGTTTTTTAATAAAATAATATCTTCATCGCATGTTATATATTAATCAAAATCGAACTCACGGCTTTCCTTACCTCGGCCTGCCATCGCTAGGGATGGCAACGGCTCGGGGATAGTCCGGGGGGTCCATATCGGTTCCTGTTCCCGTTAGGAAAACATCCCCGTTCCCTGCCCCGTTAAGTCGTTATAGTTAACGGAGCAGGGACGTGGATACCCAGCTGGGTAAACGGGTACTCACTGGGTATCCATTTTTTCGTTTATAAAAAAAAATTTTTATTAAATTTATAATTTATTAAAAATAAAAAATTAATTTTTTGGAATAAGATGAAGATTAATCGAGAATAACCAAATAATAATATTGATATATAAGAGATTCTTTTGGAAGAAAGAATGAAAAGTGGATTCTTTTATGATAATGAAGAAGAGAACGAAAAGTGAGAGAAAATAACTAACCAAGAGGAAATCAGAAAAATGAAGATTTCCAATGCAACACGTAAAAAAATACATTCAAATTTCAAAGCAAAAAATGAAGAGATTTTTCTTTAAAATAAAGAAAAAAGATGAGCGTGTAGCAGAGAAAGAAAAAGGTGTTGGAGAGTGTCGATGGGGCAGCGATTGATGAAGATAGATGATGGACTAATAGAGCTAGGTAGTTTTGGTTTAGAACTTTAGATCGGTACGTGAAAGAAAGAAGAGCAAGAGTCAAGATTATATATTTTTATTAATTTTTAATTTTTAATATATATATATATATATATATTTAAATTTTAAATATATTATATTAAAGTTAACGGAGATGAGGATGGGTAAACAGGGATGGGACAAAGAATAAAGTTTTCAAACCGTTTACCCATTTAACCGTTAACAAAAAATTTTTGTTACCTGTTAAGCTGTTTAGACCAAAAAATTTTTGATCATTAAGAACGGTACAATCGGATAAACGTAAAAAAATTATCATTCCTACCGTTGCCTCCTCTTTTCCTTCCATTATAGCACGGAAAAGCAACGGAGAGCGGTAAAAAGGGCAACCGAGCGCGCTCCCCAGTCCCTCGTCCCGTTCTTTCTTTGAAGTTATGTTTGTTCTGTCTGCTGTCCCTTTCAACTACTGGGAAAAGCTCAATTTGTTCGATCGGTGTAAGCGCCTGTTTGGTTATAAAAATAATAAGAAAAAAAATTATTTTTCATCTTTAATTTTTACGTTTATATTTTTGGTTTTCTCTTTACCAAGAAATCGGGGGCACGTTCATTTATTAAAAGTTTAAAAATATTTTTAATTTTTTTAAAAAAATTTGAGCCATGCGAAGGACGTGGTTGGTGATGGTTGTGCTGCTGGATGATGTGGTGATGAAAATGAGTGATAGAACAAAGATGATTGTAGCAGATGCTATAGGGATAGTAACTATGATGATGAATGATAAGATACAGCAATCACGATTAATAATCAAGGTAGTTAAAAATGGTATATATCAAAAAAAAAATGATAATGATATGTTAACAATGAAGAATGATGGAAAGAGATGATCGTATTGATCGCAGTATTGCTGGCAATGGATGGTGAAGGATGATGACGATGGTATATAGTAAAAAGATTATGGTAATATGGTGGTAAGTGATAGTAAGAATGATGGTGGTAGAGGTATATATGATTGTGACGGTGATCATAACTCTTTTGATGGATAGCAAAGGTTGGTGATAATATTGGAGGTTAAAAGGATAACATATTATAGTAGTATGTTAGTGGTGGCATGAATAGTGAAGAATGGTTGGTAGCGATAGTGCCAACGGATGATAAATATTAGTGATGAAAAATATTAAAAATATATTGCTTTATATTACAAAATAAAATAATTAAAGTATTTTTAAAACTTTATTTATATTTAGATAATTAAAAACTTATTATTTTTTTAATTTTTATTTAAAAATGTTAAATTTGAATACATAATTTTGCTTTTTATTTTTTTGAAAATATTTTAAAACATATTCTCAATTTCTGCAACGGATTTCTTGTGCTTTAAGATCTTTCCAGCTGAACGCATTCGGCATGGTATACGTGGATTTACGTAAGTCTGCATTTACAATGACGAAAAGATGAAGCATATCTTGAGGTACGTAGCCGATCGAAGGACCGCCGATGTGCAATGTCGGAGACTCTTCGGCCGTTTGTTTGCTTTTTAACTTGTTTTCTTTAGCTGGTCCAAAACGCTTTTACTCTTTGCGCCATTCAATGGAACTGGATGTTGGGTTTATGTGGATCATTGGAGAGGGAAGGAAGGGTAGAGGAAGAAGAAGGAAGGGCTACCCTGCTCTTATTTAGAGAAGAGGAATATTTATAGAGCGGATAGCCTCCTCCATTCCAAAATCTGAAACTAATGAAAAATAAAAATAATTAACAATGTCGGATCACATTCCAAAATAGTGTGACTCATCATGTTCACGGCCACTTTCTATTATCTTTACATGTTTTATGGTTAACCAATTATATAAAAAAGTTTCAGAGCCGATTGATTCCTCAATGGTTCTAGATGACAGGCAAAATAATCCGAACTCAGCTAATTTTTATTTGATTGATGTTTGAGTTCATCAAGAACCAGCTTGAATTTAAAAATAAAATTATACATACATAAAGGCACACTCGAACGCATTTGCTGCATCTGGGTTGGTGATGGTGAGCACTGGCTAGATTTTGCCACCCCTCAAATTCTCCATCATATTTCTCAAACTTGCATAGACTTATGCATGTATGTAGACATGCCTCTGCGATAGTATAAACAGAAGAAGAGGGGAAAAAAAAAACATGAGAAACCAAATTTCTGCAATTTTTTGCTGATATAAATTATTACGTCGTGAAGACCCAGATACATTAGACTGCTTCGGCCCTGGGACGAAGTGGCCTTTCTTTGGCTACAGTCAAACGAGAACGAAGGAACCTTGCAACGAAATAAAGCAAGCACATGGAGAGGGACGAGAAGGGACTGAAGAGGTCAGGATGGTGGCTTGTTAGGCACAGCGATAGTATTGATCTACACGACACCACGAGTATATGGCAGACCAGAAGGGGCTGGCCCGCCGGCTGGCCTATCGGCATTTAGCACACCATAGGTAATGAAACCTCCACCCTGCAGGATCCTTCTACTTGTTTCGGACTCCATGGCAAACTCATCATCTACTGCATGCCACAGCAGCTGGAAGTGCTAATACTGTGGAAGTCGGCAGACACCACAGCTTCAGCAGGGGGAGCAGCAGCAGCAGCGGCAGCAGCCAGAAAGAGGACCAGAACCACAGAATAACAATAAAGTACGCCTTTCATCGCTCCAAGCCCGTGGCTTAATTTCCTCGCCTTGGTCTCGCGGCCGCCTTCTCCTCTTTTCCTCCGCCCTTTATTTATAGCACGGAGAAGCAATCAAAGCGACAAATTAAGCCGCACCCACCACATGCCAAAAGTTTCCATGCATTCGAGGGCATGGGCCAGCTTCCAAGTCTCCATCAGCCTATCACTCTCCATTGCTGGCATCAGCTCCTAGCTTAATTAGTTAGTTGGCAGGCACTCCTCTCAACACGTACTGGACCTACTCCAATCACAAGACTGTGGGAGGATTAATTAGCCCCCGCACTGGCCAGAGAGCATTGATCAGTCCTTAATTAGATCACTAATCGAACAAGTTCCAGATGTGATCCTGGCCTGATCGCCGTGCGTCAGATAAAAATGTTCAAAACTGTTGATTCGTCTGGTGGAGATAAAAGTACTCTTGCTGTCACCGCTGGGACCTATGCTTATGATGCTTCTTGCTTACACCAAGAGGCAACAATTGTGCTGTTCCTACCAGGCCATGTCCTTCAATTATTGACCCATATATCAATTGCGATAATAATTCACACGCCAAGCAAGTCACGGGTGAATTGTCAAGGCATGAAGCAGACTTGTGCGCAGGCATGTGCACAACAACCAG
>UESW01004307.1:0-62512 GCA_900491605.1 Calamus simplicifolius
CTTATGATAGATTGAGCTGGACTTTTCTACGTCGTACTCTTCATGAGTTTGGATTTGAGGAGCTTTTGTTGACTAGGTTATGGCCTGTGTTCACCTGCTATCCTTCTCTCTCCTTATTAATAGTGGCCAGACTGATTATTTTCATTCTGAGATCGACCTATGACAGGGATGTCCTCTTTTCCCATTCCTGTTCATCCTATCTGTTGATGCTTTGTCTTGAGCTCTAACTCAAGCTCATCGAGGCTCTTCTCTGCTCCCCTACACCATGGGTTCCCCACGGGCCCTCACTGTCCCACCTTCTGTTTGCTGATGACTGCATTCTCTTGGGCAGGGTTACTATCCGTAATGCTTTCATTTTTGCATCCATTTTGCAGTCTTGTTGCGAGCTTCTGGTCAGAAAGTTAATCAGAGTAAATCCTTGATCTGCTTCAGCCCGAAGACGACTCCTTCATTAAGGGAGTCTATCTTGCAAATCATGGATATTCCTGTTCAGGCTGATCGGCTATCCTATCTTGGGATACCTATTACTGGGAGACGGCCAAGGAGTTCTGACTTTAGCGACCTTGAGAGGTGGGTCCACGATCGCCTGAATGGGTAGCAGATCACTGGACTATCTATGATGGCGAGGATTACTCTCTTACGCTCGATGCTGTCTTCTCTTCCTCTATATCTCTTATCTAATGCTGCTATCCCACTGATTTGCTTAAGGAAGATTGAGAGATATTTCTGGGACTTCCTTTGGGCCTCGATGCAGGATGGTCATGGTATTCACCTTATGGCTTGGGATATTCTGTTTGCTGATTATTGAGGGTTGGCTTGGGATTCAGTCTCTAACTGTTAGGATGGAGGCTTTGATTGCTAGGCATGACATGTGGTTCTTGCTTGATCCATATTATTTGTGGAGCTCCTTTATGCGTGCCAAATACGGAGACTAGTATTCTTCCACTCCTCCTCAGTCTACTCGTGGGCACTCCTTTTTCTGGAAAGAGGTCTGCTGGCATGCTCCGGCTATTCTGACTAGCATCTCATGGATGATTAGCGATGGAGCCTCTGTGGATGTTGTTCAGGATACGTGGATTGCAGACCTCCCCCTGTCTCGATAGCCGACCTTTGTTAGCACTGACATTCCTTCTGGAATGTGAGTCACTACTTTAATTTCTAAGGATCACATTGCATGATCTTCCTCTTTGGTGTCCAGCTTCTTTGGGGATGAGCTCTATCATCGTATCCTATCTATTCCTCTCATTTTGGGTCTCACTTCTGACATCAGGATTTGGAGGAGATCTTGTTAGTCTCGTGCTTCTATTAGGGACCTCCTAAAGATCTACCGGCCACACAGCCTCACCTATCGATGGATTTGGCGTAGATCTGGCATCTCCCCATTCACCCTAGGGTGCGGCTATTTATTTGGAAGCTAGCATGGAACATTCTTCCTACATGTTCCCTTCTCTCTGGGAGAGGTTTGAGTATCTAGCTGATGTGTCCGTTATGTAGTCTAGAGGAGACGGCTGACCATACTATCTTCACATGTACTAGAGCAAGATAGATATGGAGAATTTCTAGTGATCACCTTTGGGTTCATGGTTCTGCTTCCCAGCGAATCTCTTTTCTGAGCCGGATTAGATGGGATATGGGGAGGGGCATCCATCAGCTGGGTACTACGTGGGCCTATATAGCTTATCAGGTTTGGTTATCCTGGAACTGGATTGTCTTCACTAATGAGACTGCTCATTCTCATAGGATAGTCAGGACTGTTTTCTCCATAGCCGTTGAGTATACTTTCCATTAGAGAGCTCTTGATTATGCTAGCCTTGGCCTTTGGGACTCCCCTATTGCTTTGGCAGCCATCGGCGTACGATCTTCATATATTGGGAGCCCCCACCTAGGGTTTGTCAAAATCAACTTTGATAGGAGTGTTCGAGGTAGATATGCTGGATCGGCTTCTGTGATTTATGGATCGGATGGTGTAATGTTGGCGGCTCGAGGATTCAACCTTTTAGACTCCTCGGTGCCTCTTTCTGAGCTGTATGCTGCCTGGGCTGGAGTTTTCTATGCCATTCGTAGCCTGGGCACCCGCAGCCTTATTATTGAGGGGGACTCTATTACTATTATCCGTTGGCTTTGTCAGGATTCTAGGGACCACTTGCCTACCATCCCCTTGATTTGCGATATTCGAGCTATACTTCAGGGAGTTCATAGCGTCCAAATTCGACACAACTATCGTGAAGCCAATTCAGCGGCTGATTGGATTTCCGCTAGGGTGGCCTACCACTCTAGTTTTTGGTGTTGGAAGCAGGGCGACCCTTGCCCTTTTGTCCTTACCCAAATTTTATATTCTGATATTTCGGGCTTGACTCATCCTAAATTGGCGTGATCACGTGCCTATACCAAAAAATAAAAATATTTTTAAGGAGTCCTCTCAAAAATTAAAAAACATAAAAAGTAGCTTTTTCATACTATTTGATTAATAATTTATTATAATAAATTTTTTTAAAGTACAGATGGGCAGTCACACAACTCTGATGCATGGACAACCCAAAAGATCAAGAAAAAGGTACATTAAAAGGGAAGATGGAATCCTGTCTTCCTAAGTCCAACTCCAAGTGCTGAGCTACATAGGAAGCAATTCAATCAGCCGCACAGTTTGCCTTCAAATATACATGATGGACTAAGGTAACCATCGGGTCCTGTAGGAGCTGCCAATATCACGAAGGAGCGGGTGCACATCGTCGTGGTCCACCCTCTCCTAAATCCATCCATTGACAGTGAAAGGGTCCCCTTCAATGAGGAGCTGCTGGGTCTGCAGCTATCAGATCGCTCTGCTAATGCCAACCCAAGCTGCTCTGAGTTTAACTTTCGAGACAGAAGAGTCATGAAGGAAGACCCCACTGGCCGCCAGGAGTCTCTCATCATTGGACCAAAGAACATATCCTACACCATCATCGGTACCACGAACATTGCCATCAAAGTTCACCTTAACAAATCTTAGGGGTGAGGGCTCTCAGGAGATAGATTTCGTCCTATGGACTGCTGTCGAAGCAACATAAGAGACCCAAGAACCTAAGATAGTTAGGGAAGTAACAACATCAATTTGTGCATCTAGTGCACATTTGTTGTACCAAAAAGCGATGGAACATGACTGTTTCATTATTTATTGAACTTTTAAAATAAATATTTTTAAAATATAAGATATTACAGTGTAATAATTAAAAATTTGAGGACTAAATAGAAATTTAAGTGAAAGTTCGAGGACCAAAATATTATTTGACCAAAATACCACGAGGTCTCTGCCCACCAGTTGGACTGCTGGACCGTTGCGTCATTCCTCCGAAGAACTCACCACAGTAGATTCCAGAGCTTTCCCTGTCTCACTTCCTTTAAATTTTTTTTTTTAACCCGTTCTTCTATTTTAAAAATATATTTTTTCCATCCATCTGCCTGCTTTTCCTCCGTTTTCTTCTATAAATTCCACCCCTCTTCCTTCTTAACTTCCCTTTCCCCCTCGCCCCTCTCCCTTAGCTTGCTTCTACTCCTCGCAATCCCTGCCTCCTTCCCTGCAGAACTGTTCAGGTTCTGCTGCTCTGCTCCTCCCCTGTTTCCCCTGCTTCTCGCCACCTTATCTCCTCCGAGAACCTTCTTGGGTTCCTGGACCTAGACCTAGTGGCTCTCGGTTCCGACCCAAAAATTCCGAAACCCATCTGCCGAATTCCGCGTTAAGCGCTGCTGTTTCCCTCTGGGTAGCGGAAAGACCCCTCTGCTGGGTGTGGAAGAACCTTTGAAACCCTCTATTTACAGGGAAACTCTGCCGAATTCTTCCCCTGAATCCCGTCTCTTTCGAGGCCGATTGCTGAGAAAATAAATCACCAAAACCCGGCTGGTGTTGGGCTGTGTTAATTAATTTATTTTTTTTTATTTATTTTTTTCCAACTCCTTCTTCCCCTGTTTCACATGCAGCATCCCTTCCTGCTGATGTTTCTAATTGATGTCGCCTATCCCAAGTGAAATCTTCCTCTCCGAGTTTATGATAAATTTTAGAGTCAGACGCCCAATCCATCTCGTTCAATCTTTCTCCGTCGTCTTCCTCTACTGGTTTATGTGTTCTCATGAGGCGCCTCTTCTAACATCTCAGCACTCGGGCTCTCCTAGCGTCAGTAAATAAAAACCCGTCTTCTTATTTCCCTATAATTCAGCAAAAATTCCAACCAAGAAAGATCGAGCAGTAGTTTAAAAAAAAAAAGAAAAAGAAAAAGAGTACATAATATACGTATATTGCTGCTATTAGTTGTGTGAAAACCAGTATGGCTTCTTCCAGTGGATCATCGACCCTGCTTCCGGTGTCCGACGAGGACCCGCGGGCGGCGGCGATCGACCAGAAGAAGCAGAAGCGGATGCTCTCGAACCGGGAGTCGGCGCGGCGGTCGCGAATGCGCAAGCAAAAGCACCTGGATGATCTGAGCGCCCAGCTGAGCCAGCTGAGGCACGACAACGGCCAACTCCTCCAAGCCTTGAGCCTCGCCACCCAGCGCTTCCTCGGCGTCGAGGCTGAGAACTCCGTCCTCAGGACTCAGATCATGGAGCTCAGCTCCAGGCTGCACTCCCTCAACGAGATCCTCCACTTCCTCAACGCGAACTTCAGCACCAGCCACGGGCTTCCGGCCTGCGAGGGGCCTCAGGTAGCCGACGGATTATTCAGCAGCAATCCGTGGAACCCCTCCTACGCGAGCCAGTTGCCCATCATGGCCTCGGCGGACATGCTCCAATACTACTGATTCCCAAGAGCTGAGGATGGATTGCCGCCAGCTTGGTTTGTGAGATATGTGGACTTTAGTTTCTTGTCGTTTGTATGATTGGGTTGGGGGTGGGAGAAGGACAAGCTAGCCTTCAAGGGCCCAGAGAGCAGCAAAGGTGGTAGATAGCCATAGAAGTGCTTGTCCTGCTGTCATATATGTGGTGGCTTTCCATCTACGATTCTGTGTCATCTTCTGTTATGGATGCGATCTAAGGACTATTCTCTTTTGATAAATATGCCACGCCAGGTGATTTGTTTGATAAGATGGAAGTCATAAACTGTTCAGAGTCCAGAGGGGATTGAAATTAATCTATAAAAAATTGTTGATGGTTGGGTCCATGATGGAAGAAGCAAGCTTTACACTTATATTATAATGAATTTAGTAGCTTGGGATAGTGGGGATTTCTTTACTTTAGTTTGCTGCGAGCACTCTCTCAAATGAATTCTTTATGAAGAAAGCCGGGATGTAAGTTTGTCCCTTGGAGAGGTTTGGACCAATAAAAAGAAAAAGGATGGCTTGCGAAGTGGACGATGCCCAAGGGTGGAGATCATATAAAATTGTTCAATTATTTGTGAGTTATATACAAATTTTACAATTCATTCGCAACTCGTTCACGAAGAATTTAAGAAATTTTTACATGTTACGAAATAATGATATAATACATCATCCCTTTTGCTTCTCCTGTATTTCTTTTTTACTTTGATGAATTTATAATTTTTTTAGAAATTTATAATTTCATTTATTTTTCTCTAGATTTTTGTTACCCAAGCTTTTCCGCATTGTTGATGAACCTTTTTAAAATTCTGGATCATCATATCCAGCAAAAATTGTTCTCCGAACTTCCCAGCCGGTTAAAGCTAGTTAATTTATCTTAGAAGAGTTTTCTCACTGCGCTTTTCTGGGACAAAAATAAAAAATAAAAAAAATAAAACAAGCATTTGTTATTTGCTTGAAATATAAAAGCATTCGATTCCGATGGATGAGCTCAGAGGAAGCCTCCTTAATTGCGCTGCTGCCGTGCATACGATGGCAGTGGTGTGATTGCTGTCTTTTATTTCCTTCTTTCGATCTGGGTGCTTCGACGCTTTCTCTCGTATTATAATGAATTTATCTTCGGATGGTGAGCTCTCTTTAATTTCGTTTTGTTTCCAGCACCGTGTCAAATAAAGTGGGGGCGTTGCCCAAAGCTCGCTCTCTCCGCCTTTCCTTGAAGCATGGTTTCCATGTTTTTTTTTTTTTTTTTTCTGACTTATGAAAACTCTTTAAATTACTTCTGATTTTTTTTTTTGCCTTCCAAATTAATGTTCAAGAACTAATCAATTCAAAACTATTCATTCTTGAATTATACATAAATTTTATGATATATTTAAGAATTATTCTTGACTAATTTAAAAAAAATTATATGACATGTATTATAATATATATCATTAGTGGTGATGATGTATCATTTGTACTTTTTGTTTCCTTTATACTTATTTTTAAATAAATAAATTTATAAATATTTCAGAAAGTTTATAAGTTTTTGGTTTTTATTTTTTTTTGAATTTTTTTGCCTGAATTTTGGATCATTTTGTAGCTGTGGAACATTTATTGTGGGAGATATTTTTTTTGTTCAATAGTCAAATTAAATTTCAACGATTGAACCAAAGTCCCTACTTTTTTTTTTTTTTTGTTACAAACGGGCGATCACACAAGTCTCGTATGAATCAGTCTAGATACATCAAAAATAAATATGCTGAAGAAAAGTAGGACAGTGATCTCCAGACCTCCAAATCCATGAGCCAGTATGCTGAGCCATAAAGGAAGCTGCCCAATCAGCAACCGCATTGGCTTCCCGATATATATGGCGAATCAGGATCGAGCCGTTCCCTCGCAGAAGGAAAGAAATATCCCTCAAGATTGGATTAGAGGGACCATCAGAATAATTCTCCTTCTGCAAACCAAGAGATAACCGTCATAGAATCACCCTCGATCATGATTTGATGAGCACGGAGAATCCGAACGGCATAAGAAATTCCTACCCAAGCCGCATAGAGCTCCGCCATCAGAACAGAATAGTCAAGAGCACCAAAACCTCCTGCCCACCACCAAATCACCCGCCTTCCCATGGATGATAAACGCAGAACTAGCAGCTCTACCGCGGACACTCCCATCGAAGTTGATTTTGACATACTCTGGAGGGGGGGCTCCCAATGGATGAAAACCAAAGTCCCTACTTTCAAAGACGCTACTTGAAGAGCCAATGAAGGGAAACCAACCTACCTCGCACCTTATGCTTGTGATGTACTTAATGCCTTGTATGCGAAGACAACAGTAAACTAAACTGGAGTAACGTTAACATACTAATAAAAAAATTATATGTGATTAGTATAGTTAAAATATGAACATCATACTGTTGCCGTCGGGATCTGTCCTTCGACTCAGGCGCGGCAGGTCTCCTGATCTGGGTTCCTCCTGGGCGGACCTGCACAGAAGTCCTCACGCGAGAGGCGTTGGGGGTGGCCCTCCGCGGAAGACCCTCCGACGCTCAAGTCAGTGGGGATTGATGATCAACAGAAATGGGGAGAAGGATCTCTCTGGGGAGTCCCTCCAAGGGTGGCCAATCGAGAGCTCTGAGGGAGCGCCGACGAGCAGTGAGGAGAGTGAGTGAGTGTGGGAGTAAGCCAGGGGCCATGAGCGCATACCTGAGAGAATCTGGGGATGTCGTATTTATAGGCAATCACCTGGATCTCGAGCGCCTTCTAGAAGGTTCAAAGGTTGTTAGGATACGGGAACGATTCGAATCAGGCCGTTGTAAGGCTGGTGGGATCCGTATCTTGTTCGTTGAAGGATCGACGGCTGGGAGAACTCTTTGATGGCCTGAGATCTGATAGATGCGTAGGTCCCAGGTAGTTTACTAGATCCTAGACCACTCTTCAATATGATTCTCTGTTTGGGATTCTGTTATGATGGGCCCAGGCTCTCCCGCATCGGGTTCCACGGAGGTGAGTGTCGAGTCACATATTGCTCATGGGAGCCGAGCTATGGAAGCTCGGGGGAGCCGAGCTATGGGTAGCTCGGGGAAGCCAAGCTACGGAAAGCTCGGAGAGAGTTGAGCTACGGAAAGCTCGGGGAGCCGAGCTATAGGAAGCTCGGGGGAGCCGAGCTATGGGTAGCTCGGAGAGAGTCGAGCTACGGGAGGCTCGGGAGAACCGAGCTGAAGGTAGCTCGGGGAATCCGGCTATAGGTAGCTCCGGGAGCTGAGCTATGGGTAGCTCGGGGAAGCCGAGCTATAGGTAGCTCGGGAGAGTCGAGGAAGCCGAGCTATGGGTAGCTCGAGGAAGCCGAGCTATAGGTAGCTCGGGGAGAGTCGAGGAAGCTGAGCTATGGGTAGCTCGGGGAAGCCGAGCTATAGGCAGCTCGGAGAGAGTCGAGCTACGGGAAGCTCGAGGGAGCCGAGCTATAGGCAGCTCGGGGAAGCCGAGCTATAGGTAGCTCGGGGAGAGTCGAGCTACGGAAAGCTCGGGGGAGCCGAGCTATAGGAAGCTCGGGGGAGCCGAGTTATAGGTAGCTCGGGGAGATTCGAGGAAGCTGAGCTATGGGTAGCTCGGGGAAGCCATGTTATAGGCAGCTCGGGAGAGTCGAGCTACGGGAAGCTCTGGGGAGCCGAGCTATAGGCAGCTCGGGGAAGCCGAGCTATAGGTAGCTCGGGGAGAGTCGAGCTACGGAAAGCTCGGGGAGCCGAGCTATAGGAAGCTCGGGGGAGCCGAGCTATGGAAGCTCGGGGTAGCTCGGGAGTCGAGCTATGGGAGGCTCGGGAGAGTCGAGCTGTAGGTAGCTCGGGGAAGCCGAGCTATAGGTAGCTCGGGGAGCTCGGGGAAGCTAAGCTTCGGAGGCTCGGGGAAGCCGAGCTTTGGGTTGCTCGACCTGCTATACCACATTAGTTTAGCTCATTCCTCAGGGGCATATTGTAGGGGCGGGGGGATGGGGCTGATCTTAGCCCTTTGCACGGTTATCAACGTAATGACGATTCTACCCCTCAACACATGCCCCCCACTCCCTAGTTCGAAGCGTAGGTTCGGGCGTAGGGAGTATAGACCTAGGTGGCGCGATTCGAATGGGGGGACGTGCATTTGATAGCCTGCGCAATGACACTCTAATTAATGCCGTGGGGCCATCTTACCTTTTCGAGGTGGATCCGTCATTCCTTAGGGGCAAAGGTAATGGCTGGGGAAGCGCCGCGTGGGAAATCTTGATTTTCACGGCGCCCGTAGTGGCAGTTCCGGATGCCTAGGTTGAGACGCCTCACCCTCACCCTGAGGCGGTTTCAATTGGAAAAATGGAGTCATGGCGGCGCTATCCCTATTTATAGTGCCCTTTTCGCTTTCCCTTAGAGAACTTGTCTTCCCGTTTTGCTGCGATCTTGCTCAGCATCTCTTGCGATTGAAGATATGGTGAGCCCAAGTGACCAGGCTTTCGGAGGTGACCTTGGCGGATTTGGAACGGATGCGCCGCTTGTACAAGGTCCCCCAGATGTCATCTTGTTACTCCGACGGCTGAGGATAGGGTGACATCCGGATTAGGGGATGTGGCGTTTTGCTATGAGAAAGTTTGAGGGCAGGCCTCCGGTTCCCTCTTCATCCGTTGGTGGGAGGTGATGAAGTTCTATAACATATGCTTCACCATGGTGGCTCCCAACAGCTGGCGCAACCTCATCGGGTTTATCTCGTTGTGCAAACGCCTCGGAGTGACCGCGACCCTTTCGATATTCAGGGTGTGTTTCAATCTGGTCTCCGGGAGGGCCTCAGAATGGCCTTACATCAGTCCTCAGAGATCCTTCAAGATGATATCGGATAACCCATCATCGATAAAGGAGTAAAAGTCGCGGTTCTTCACAGTCGAGGGGAATATTGGTTTGGACTTCCCTCGGGTATGGGGCAGTACGTGAAGGATCCAGAAGCGCACCCGGAGTTAACTGAGTCGAGAAAAGGGATCTGATCGTGCTGGTGGCAGTCGGGCGCTCCCAGCCAGCGTTCTCCTATCGGAGGACGCTCTTTGCGGCTGGATTGAGCCCCGTCGATCCTAGCGGTGAGTATTACTCCGTGGTCGATAGTTTAGCGTGGTTCGATTTTTGATCTCTGTGCAAACTAACGGGCGAATCATGTTGCCCCTACAGCTGAAAGGTCGGCGCTCGCGGATCAGATGAGGGAGGAGCTGGGAAAGCGCCGCAGGAGATCTGGCTCCAGCAGCAAGCATCGGTCCGAGAAGAGGTCCCGCCCTTATGGCTCCCGCTCTAGGGGGATCGGGGGAGACGGTGATGACCGGCGCTCCTCGTCGCCGCGGGCCGAAAGTACTAAGTTTCGGTGGCGCACGATCTTTTGGCGCCGGAGGAGGGTATGTCCGGGGGCGAAGACCGGGAAGTTGCGGGGGTTTCGGAGGAGGTGCTGAGGTTTCCTCCCTCCCGTTGTTGTTTTGTCTGATGATGGCGAAGGAGAAACGCCGGTTGCTTGGGGGCCCCCGTGGGCGAGGCGGTTCGGCCTCCCTCATTGGAGGCCAGTGGCTCGGCGAGGTTACAGGCGGAGGTGGGAGCTACCTCCGCTTCCATCGAGGCGGGGAAGAGGTTGCGGCTGCCGAGGTTCGGCCTGGGTCGCTGGCAGGAGAGCCAGCAGGCGACGAGGAGATGGCCGAACCTGCCGAACCAATGATCGAAATTTGCGGGGCTTTTGGCGAAGGGCCTTCCGCCGAGGCACAGGAGGCTCCGGGGGGAGCCGAAGAGTCTGTTGTGGGTAGGGGGATTTCTGAGGAGATAGAAGCAGAAGAAGAGGAGGAAGGAGAAGGAGGGGAGCCGGCGAGCGAAGGGGATGCTCCGGTTGGGCTCTCCTCACCGGAGTCGAAACCCGAAGCTTCTCAACGAGGGCCCTGGTGGCGGAAGCTGGCCTATCGAGGAGCTCATGGGTCGCGGGTGTCCAGGCTGGCTCCCTGGGCGCAGACTTCCACTCACGCGACCCGGAAGTGAGCGCCAGGTTTCGCTCTGATGCAGTCCGTGTTCCAAAGGGGGGAGAGTTCCTCAACAGGAGGGGGTCATTCAGAGGACCTTGTTGAGATAGCCTTCGTCGCATCGGGGTGCCGAGTGAGGCTTTCTCCTCCCCAAGATTGACGATCTTGCTCTCACAAGGATCGCCACAGACTACGCGTCTCGGGTAGGTTGTCGCACCGAAGTTGGGTCTTTAGTCGGTTAGTTCGACTATATTTTTATGCGTGTAATCCTTTTTTGTAGAATGCCTGATCATGAGGGCACTAAATGGCGCTTGCATATGGCTGTTGGAGCTTGGGCTCGGGCCCGCTACGAGGCCGATCATTCAAGGAGAGGGCGGATTCCACTGACAAACTCTCTCGAGCCCTGGTGGTCCTCTAGAGGGAACTCGGGAGGCTCGCAGATTCTTGCGGTTGAGAGGAAAGAGCCCCTCGACTCGTCAGCAGGTTGGTGAACTCAGAGGGAGCTTGGGGAGACTCACAGGATTCTCAGTTGAGAGGGAAAGAGCCTCTCAACTCGCCATACAGATTGGTGAGCTCCAAGGCTTCCGTGAGCAATCCGAGAAGGCTAGTCTGGAGCTTTCTCAGGCCAGGGCGGAGCATGAGAGCAAGGTCAAATCCATGCAACTGTTCTTTGATAAGAGGTGGGACCAGCTGAAATCCAGCCACGCCGAAGATAAAGTCAGCTGGAGCAAAAGGCTCGAGGAGAAAGAGCATAAATGCTGGCGGCAGCAGGACCACCTCACCCGCCTAAACAAAGAGCTCGCTGATACAAAGGATCGGCTAAAGTGGTCAGATGAATGAGCTGCCCGACTATCTGACGAGCTTGACTTTGCCCGTCAAGAAATTGGAGATACCCAGTCTCGGGTGGATGAGCTAAAAGAGAGCCTTCGCCAGAACCAATCGGCTAAGTCCAGGGCTCTCAACAGGGTCCACGTGCTGGAGGGTGAGTTAGCCCGGCGGGAGGAGCAGGTAGGGCGCTATTTGTTTCACTCATTTTGATCTTTCGACTTTCGCTTTATTGGATTTTTCCTGCAGTTGAACAGGGTTAGCCAGGAATTTCAGGGGCGGTTTGTGGCGTTCGGAGAAGAGGCGGCCTCGAGGCACCGAAGGATCTCCGAATTGGAGAAGCAATTAGCCGAGGCAAATGTGCGGGCCTCTTCGGCGGTGGAGGAGTACAAGAAATCCACCGAATTTGCCGACGAACGCAGGGCGGCCTGCCGACGCGTTTTAGCTTGGCAAGATGCGGCACGGGCTAAGGTTGCCCAGGATTATCCTGACCTGGACTTGTCCTGCCTGGAGGTTGAGCATTATGAAGCGTGCACCCCGGGAGTCGAGGAGGATGAGTATGAAGAAATATCTGATGTCGACCTTGAAGCTATTCTGGAGTCGATGCGGCTACCGAGGTATCCCGACGTGACACCTTCGAAAAGGGGGGGCCAAGTGATGCCCCTGCTGGCGCTGCCGCAGGAGATGCTGGGATTGGTCCCAAGTCCTGACCCTTGGAGGGCTATGTGTATTTTTCTATCTTTTGTTTTGTAGTTCGACTGGAAATCAATAAATGGGTCAACCATTTTTCATTTGCTTGTCTTCCCTGGGTGGTTTCCTGTCTCAAATTTTGAAGGAACATTCTAGTAGAGGCCAAGGCATAGGGATTGCCCCGACGAAAGGGTTGAGCGACAACATAGCCCGGTATAAAAGGAGGTTGAGAGACGATTCCATTCGGCTTAGGCCGAATAGCGGTGGTTCGACCGAGTCCGAAGAATGAGGTAGTTCGGTTAGGGCCGAGGGACAAAGTAGCTCGGCTGGAGCCGAGGGGCAAAGTAGCTCGGCTGGGGCCGAGGGACAAAGTAGCTCGGCTAGGGCCGAGGGATGAAATAGCTCGGCTAGGACTGAAGAAGTCCGTCTTATCAGTGATCAAACTGAGATTGCACCCTCGACGAAAAGAGGGGAGTTCGTCCCCGAACTGGGGGTTCGCTGAATCATCGCTGTCATCTCTTTATTCTTTTTGGTGAAAAGAGGGTTTTGCCTTCATATTATTTATTACCCCTACCAGTGCTTTGTCTTTTCCAAGGCAGGCCGATTCTCGTTTCACCGAAGTAGGTGGTACGGCCCAGTGGCCAGCAAAAGGTCGCCTGGTAATTTCCGATGAGCCTTTATTGTGTCGACCTTTTCCAATGTAGGTAGCTTTGACTTGCGTATTAGTGCTCATTTGTCATTAGAGGATGTCGTTTTCGCAGGACGATCTCCCGGATCTGCCAGTATCCGCAAGGTTGGTGGATGGTTTTATGCATTTAAGGCTCGTGATCTGGGATCAGAAGTAATCTTTTGGCATGTGTCATGGTTTGGGCGACGTGCCTGGCGTGCATTGGGGGGCGCTATTTTCATTTCAGAGGCCATGTGGTGGCGTAGGCTTGGCATTTCAAGTCTCGGGGCTTTCTGATAGCTGTTCCCGGCTCGCCTCTGCCTATAAAAAGAGGGAATGAGGGCTGTGTTGGGCCATCCTGAAACTTTCTTTCCTATGAATCATGAAGATACTCGTGATGCCTGTCTCTCCAAGGTTTAGAGTGGGAGAACCAGCTTGTCTCCTGGAAGTTGCCGCTATCCTCCGGACAGCTGGGGTGACAAAGGAGCTGCTGAGGGTGGCTTGCCCTCAAGAAAGGGCTTCGGAGATCATATGGAGAGCGCACAAGAGATCCACAGAGATCGCACGGAGAGCGCACATATACGCTTCCCGTGTGTCCTTTGTGGTTCCCCCTTGGGGACGTACGGTAGGAAGTGTACGCGGGCTCCCCATGGCTCGCATGAATTTCTCCTCCTCCCCTAGTTTGGATTCCTGGGCTTGCCCTCCCGGGGAATCTTTTGCCACATGGGGAGGGGGTGATGGTGTGTCGCCCGCGGGTACCTTGCCTTTGAGTTTGGGCAAGGTGGAGCGGTACACACCCGATTTGGGGGAGCGCTCTGGTGCCAAGGTCTGCGAGCTTCCTTCCTACTCGTCGGGGGGCCTCTCGGTTGGGTGGTTTGGGGTAATATCCCGTCACCCTTTCGATTTTTTTGATATCTCGGTTGGGTCGCTGAGATATCATTATTAACCGAAGCTGGTTGCAACGGTTGGGCCATGTCGTCCGCCCATTATCGGCTCGGACTGACTGGTTCATGGTTTGTCTGATTTATCGGACCGGACGCCGGAGCATCATAGTCGCCCAGAGCTGCTTTGGGACAGTTTGCACGAGTTTTGTACCCGTTTTTATTTCATGCATTTCAATGCACTTGTAATGCCTTTCAGTTGGTTGTAATCGGTTTCGATGGCAATGAAATAAAGAAAGTTTTGTTCTTTCTTTTAATTTCTGTCTCTTTTGTGCCAAGAGTTGTTGTTGTTGGCAATGAAATGAGGCGTGAGGATATCTCGTTCGTTCTTGGACGAGGATCCCGCACTGTTCGACCTAGTTGGGGCTCGTAAGTTGCACGAATTCATACGGAAATTTGGAGATTGTCCGGCGGTGGAACATATTCCTTAACTTTGGCCGAAGCTCAGAGATTTATTACTCGACCTTGCTGATGTTCGAAGATTTATGGCTCGGCCCTGCCAAGGTTCGGAGAATTGTGGCTCGGCCCAGCCGAGGTTCGGAGAATTGTTGCTCGGAGGGATGACTTGGTCGCCGCTGAGACTCATGACGTCCATTTTCTGTGAGATTCGACGCAGAGCACCAAGCGGGACGGGCGGCGTATGGGTACGCCCGTCATTTATGATTTAGTTACTTTCAAGGGAAGTGAGTCAGCGTCAAGCGCTGGCGCTCCTTCTTCACATTTTCCAAAGGCGGCCGATTTAAGGCAATTAGGAGGAGTTTTGAGGTCATTTACTCCGCGCGGGTCCGGCAGATCGGGAGGAACCCAGTTTCTAGAGAAGGAGGGGGGTTCCCGAGTAATTCGTCGACGTTTACCAATATCCCTCGGGAGGGGGCACGGCCCTTCGGGTCTGCAGTCGCCAGTTAAAGCGGCGACACATGGCGAATTTTCATGGGTCGGTATTTATGACCCGACTGATCGAGATACTCGCATGAGGAGTATAAATACGGATGAGAGGGGTGCCAGCATTCACCGTCCTTTTGGCTAGCCTCTCGATACCTCTCGACATGGCTCTCAAGGTGGGGAGAATCATCCAATGGATCAGGCGTGGTGATCAATGGTCACGGGGGCTCCGAGGGGAGTCACCCCACCATCGTGGTTGATAGCCTGGCCCTGGCGTCAGCCCGTGAGCCAACAGTGGCTTGAGAAGGCAGTTGAGGAGTACCTTGCCGTTTCCGCGAGGGAGACCGAGGCCCTTCGCCGGGTCGTGGACCAGAAGAAGGAGGAGATAGCGTCCCTCCACCAACGAGTCACCGAGCTGTCCCGGCGTTTGGAAGACCGGCAGCACCTGGTGGGAGACGTTAGGCCCCTGCGAGGGTCACTTTCTTTCTTTCTTTATTTTTTCTCCTTCTCTTTTTGTATTTACTTTTCCAATCAATGAAAAAGGCCTTTTTGACAACCTCTTGTTCTCTGAGATCATCGTTAGCTCATAGAAGAAGAAAAACCACTTGTTTCTGGTTGAACTGTCGGGGGCCTGGGTGGCCCCATTGGTTTACGCGCTGAGTCATGATCTCGTCCGTGGGGCGAGACAAGCGTTTGGTTGGTAAGATTCCAGGGACTTAGCAGTAGGGGAAATTCCCTAGTTTTTGTCCGGGGCCCACGGGCGACCGTGTAGGGCCTGCCAAGGCCTAAAGGCGCATACTTTGTGTCTGTCAGTGGTTTTGCACAGCATGCATTTTTTCAAACCGGCCGAAGTTCTAGGGACTACTCGGAAGTCCTTCGGCTTTAATCGGGGTTTGCGTGCTTCGATTTTTACCGGGGCTTTATGCACTCCGGCTTTAGCCAGGGCTCTAGAATTCGTCGCTAGGTCTAAGCGAGATTCGGAGACTCGTTGCTCGGCCCAGCCAAGATTCGGAGAATTATGGCTCGGCCCTGCCAAGGTTCGGAGATTAGTTGCTTGGCCCAGCCGAAGTTCGGAGAATTGTTGCTCGGCCCTGTCGAAGTTCAGAGAATCGTTGCTCGGCCCTACCGAGGTTTGGAGAATCGTTGCTTGGCCCAGCCGAGGTTTGGAGAATCGTTGCTTGGCCCAGCCGAGGTTCGGAGAATTGTTGCTCGGCCCTGCCGAGGTTCGGAGAATTGTTGCTCGGCCCAGCCGAGGTTCGGAGAATTATTGCTCGGCCCTGCCGAGGTTCGGAGAATTATTGCTCGGCCCTGCCGAGGTTCGGAGAGTTGTTGCTCGGCCCAGCCGAGGTTCGGAGAGTTGTTGCTCGGCCCAGCCGAGGTTCGGAGAATTGTTGCTCGGCCCAGCCGAGGTTCGGAGAATTGTTGCTCGGCCCAGCCGAGGTTCGAAGAATTATTGCTCGGCCCTGCCGGGGTTCGAAGAATTGTTGCTCGGCCCAGCCGAGGTTCGGAGAATTATGGCTCGGCCCTGCCGAGGTTCGAAGAATTTCCTGCTTGAACATGTTACTTGGTCGTGCCGAGGATTAGTAAGCAGCATCTGTTTCTTTTTACAATTTTTGGCGATATAATGTGTGGTGATTCATGTCATAAATTATGAAACAAGTGCTGACAAAATTTAAGGAGGCAAGCATGTAGAGGGCGTACCCTACTGATAATACTTACGGAGATTGTCCGAATTCCATGTCCGAGGAATACATTTTCTGCCTAGATCTTGCAGCTTGTAGGTCCCCGGTCCGACGATCTCCGCTACTTGGTAAGGGCCTTCCCAGTTTGGTGCCAGCTTTCCTTGCTCCAGTGGTTTGGAGACAGACGCTTTCCGGAGAACGAGGTCACCAGGCAAGAAAGCTTTCTCTTTGACTCTAGAGGCATGGTAACGGGCCACCCTTTGCTGATAGACAGCCACTCTGATATGAGCTTTCTCTCTAACCTCCTCTATCAGGTCGAGGTTGGTACAGAGCTGCTCATTGCTGGCTTCCTCTGAGTAGCTTTTCACCCGCAGAGAAGGGAGCCCTATCTCCACGGGGATAACGGCCTCTGTGCCGAAGGCCATCCGGAATGGGGTTTTGCCTGTGGGTACTCTCGGGGTGGTGCGGTAGGCCCATAGGACATGGTGTAACTCGTCTGCCCATCTGCCTCGGGCTCTGGACAGCTGTGCTTTGATCCCTTGAAGCAGAGTTCGATTGGTTACTTCGGCCGCTCCGTTGGCCTGTGGATGCCCGACCGAGGTAAGGTGGTGGCGAATCCCGTGCTCCTCGTAGAACTGATGAAACTTAGGTTATCGAATTACCTGCCGTTGTCGGTAATAATAGTGTGTGGGAGGCCGAAGCGACAGATGATAGACTTCCACACAAAGTCTTGGCCCAAGCCTCGGTTATTTGTGCAACCACCTCCACCTCGACCCACTTAGTGAAGTAATTGATGGTGACGAATAGAAATTTCCGCTGCCCCGTGGCGAGCGGAAACGGGCCGAGGATGTCCATCCCCACTTGGCAAAGGGCCAGGCGGAGGAAATGGGGACCAAGCTGGCGGAGGGAAGCCTTTGAATACTAGAATGTCTTTGGCAGGGTCGCAAGCTCGGACAAGGTCGTCTGCATCCTTCTGCATGGTCGGCCAATAGTAACCCTGATGCAGCACCTTATGACACAAGGACCGGCTCCCCAGGTGGTTGCCACAGATCCCCTCGTGCACCTTCCGCAGGGCATAATCAGCTTCAGATGGGCGGAGGCATCTGAGAAACGGCATGGAAGAAGACCGCTTGTAGAGCTGGTCATCAATTAGCACATAATGGGTGGCCTACAGTTTTAGCCTTCTAGCTTCCATTCGATCGGCCGGGAGCGACCCTTCCTTGAGGTACCTCAGGATGGGGTCGAACCATGATGGTTCGGCCTCAACTTGCATCACCTGGTCGGCTTCCGCGATACTGGGTCTCTCCAAGGTTTCCAGGTGGAACTTTTGTTTGGCGTCCATTGACTCCGCGGTTGCCAGCCGAGACAGCAGGTCAGCACGGGCATTTTCAGATCTAGGAATCTGAATAATCTCAAACTCAGGAAAATGGGAGAGTAGGCTCCGCACTTCTTGGAGATATAGGATCATGTTTGGTTCCCGAGCCTCAAACTCCCCTCGGACGTGGCCCGCCACCAGCTGGGAGTCGGTGAAGGCATTCAGTTTTTCCACCTTAAGGCTGCGGGCGATCCGGAGACCGGCCAGCAGGGCTTCATACTCAGCTTTGTTGTTGGAGGCTGGGAAGGAGAAGCGGACGCCATATTCAAAGGTCACCCCCTCCGGACTGGTGAGAAACAAGCCCGCACCGGAGCGATGAGCGTTGGATGACCCGTCGACATGGAGGAGCCACCGGGCGCCAGATTTTGATTTCTCGGGGGAGTCGGGGGTGGAGCCATCTTCTGGGATGGTACACTCGAGGAGGAAATCGGCTAGCACCTGAGCTTTGATGGCCGGGCGAGGCTGAAAATGGATGTCATGCTCACTCAGTTCGATGGCCCACTTAGTCATTCTCCCTGACATCTCCGGCGGTGGACCACCGCCTTGATGGGTTGGTCAGTCAGAACTGTCACAGAATGCGCTTGGAAATATGGCCGCAACCTCCGAACTGAGGTGATCAAGGCCAACACCATCTTCTCAATCCGGCTATACCTTGTCTCGGCGTCACGAAATAGCTTGCTGACATAATAAATTGGCCTCTGGACCTTATTTTCTTCTCTGATCAGCACCGAGCAAACGACACCTTCCGAAATAACCAGATACATGAATAGTGTCTCGCCAGGATTTGGACTGTTAAGGAGTGGGGAGAAGCTGAGGTACTTCTTGAGATTTTGGAATGATTTTTGACACTCAGGGGTCCACTGAAAGTTCTTAGCCGACCGTAGAGTTTGAAGAAGGGGATGCATCTTTCGGTTGAGCGTGCCACGAAGCGGTTGAGAGCCGCTATCCTCCCGGTTAGGCGCTGGACTTCTTTAATGGATGCCGGGGGCGCCATCTGTTGAAGGCTTGGATCTTCTGGGGGTTAGCTTCGATACCCCGCTGGGAGACCATGAAGCCGAGGAATTTCTCGGAGTTAACGCCGAAGGTGCATTTAGTCGGATTGAGCTTCATCTGATATTTGCGAAGTGTCGCGAAGCTCTTCGAGAGATCCTTGATGTGTTGCGATGCCTCTTTGCTTTTGACCAGCATGTCGTCGACGTATACCTCCATATTTCGGCCAATTTGTTCCTTGAAGACTTTGTTGACCAGCCTTTGGTAGGTGGCTTCTGCATTTTTAAGACCGAAAGGCATAACACGGTAACAGTAAGTACCTCGGTCAGTTATGAAGGCGGTCTTTTCCTCATCTTCGAGGGCCATTCGAATCTGGTTATAGCCGGAGTAGGCATCCATGAACGTCAGCATTTGATGACCCGAGGTGGCATCCACAAGTTGATCAATCCGAGGGAGAGGGAAGCTGTCCTTTGGGCATGCTTTGTTGAGGTCGGTGAAGTCGATGCAGATCCGCCACTTGCCGTTTGACTTCTTCACCATGACAATATTTGACAGCCAGTTCGGGTAATTTACCTCCCGGATGAAGTTTTCTTTGATGAGTTTATCGACCTCCTCTTCGATAGCCCTATGCCATTCTGGGGCAAAGCTCCTCTTCTTTTGCTTGACAGGTCGGTACATCTTATCCACGTTAAGGCGGTGGACGAGAACTTTGGGGCTGATCCCTGGCATGTCAGAGGTGGACCAGGCAAAGACATCGGCGTTGCTTCGGAGGAATTCGATCAACTCACGCCGAGGTTCACCTTTTAGCAGCGACCCAATCTTTATGGTTCGGTCGGGACGAGCCTCGTCCAGCGGTACTTCCTCCAGTTCTTCGACCGGTTCTCCCCGTTGCTCGGCGAAGTCCTCCCGAGCGTCCAGCCCGTCAACTTCCGGCATTCTAGACTGAAGGCTGGTGACAAAACATTGCCGAGCCATGGTTTGGCTCCCTCGGACGACACCAATTCCTCGCCCGATGGGGAATTTCATAGATAAGTGCGGGATAGAGACGACGGCTTTGAGAGACATCAGGCCGGGTCTTCCAAATATGGCATTGTAGGGCGACCTGAGCTTAGTTACCAGGAAGTCCGTGTGAACAGTGGCCACAAGGGACCAGGTTCCTGCCCGAACCGTTAGGGTCATGACCCCTTTCGGGACGATGACATTGCCGGTGAACCCCATTAGGGTGGAGTCCACGACTCGGAGGTTTTTCATGAGCAGTCTCATCTTGGCAAACACATCAAGGTACAAAACGTTCACGGAACTTTCACTATCGACGAGGATCCGACTTACATCGTAGTTATTCAAATTGAGGGATACAACCAGTATGTCGTCATGTGGGAACTGTATCCCTTGGAAATCCTCGTCGGAAAAGGAGAGCTCGCCTGTTCGTGCTCTCTTTGGTGCCGAGCCTTCATCATCATTTCTGGAGCTCGAGCCACTGGCCTCTTCAATCATGTTAATATGGCCGATCACGAGCAGATTGGGAGGAGGAGGAGGCTGCTGAGGCTCGGACTGGCGGTCACCTCCTTGCCCTGGTTCAGGCGCCCTCCTAAAATGGTTCAGCCGGCCTCGCTGGATCAGCCTCTCAATTTCATTTTTCAGCTACCAGCATTCCTCAGTGTCGTGGCTGTGCTCCCGGTGATAGCGGCAGTATTTGGCGGGGTCCCTTCGGGTTGGGTTCCCTCAGAGAGGAGCTGGCAGGGGGAGCTGGTGCTCTATTTCTATTAAAATTTGTGCCCTGGGTACAATGAGCGGAGTGTACTGGTCGAATCGCCTAGGCGAGCTCCGGGAGCGATTTCTCAGTAGCGGCGGGGGAGCTCTTTGGCGACGTGGAGGACTTGGCCGACGGATGGGTCGGTGCCCGTCGGAACCTTTAGGTTCTTTCTTCTTTGCCAGCTCGGTGAGGGCAACTCTCCGCGACTCTTTGACCCTGGCGTATTTGTCTGCCAGGGCCATCATTTCGGAGAGGTTTGGGGGGTAGCTGACTTCCATCGCCAGGTAGAAGTCGCTCTCCATCGAAACTCCCCCCGCTAAGGCGGACATAGCCACCTCATGATTAAGGTGGTCTACCTCCAGCATGGCCTTGTTGAAATGGCCAAGATAATTTCTCAAGGACTCCCCCTCTCTCTGCTTAACTTCGGAGAGGGAGTCGGACCTTCATCGGTGACGACGGCTGCTGACGAACTGGCCAATAAAAAGATGGCTCAGCTCATCGAATGAGTCAACGGAACCTGATTTCAAGGCATTAAACCAGGTTCGGGCAGATCCTCTGAGAGTGGAAGGGAAGGCGCGGCAGAGGATCCCGTCGGATGCTCTGTAGAACATCATTATTGACCGAAAGCTGCTGAGATGATCATCCGGGTCAGAAGAGCCGTGGTAGGGCTCGATGGCGGGTAGCTTGACATGGGAGGGAATCAGTTCCTCCATGATCCCTTTGGAGAAAGGGATGCCCTGCTCCGCCTTGGGTTGAGGCGGATGGGCCTGCTTGGCGGCGTCTAGTTCCTGACGCATCTCCCAAATTTATCGATGGATCTCCTCTTCAGATGTAAGAGGAGGAGCTGGGCGAGGAGAGCGCAGGGACGGTGTCGAATCATGGCAGGAGGACACCGGGGAGAGGGTCTGGGCCCGCCGGGATCTGGGGGGATCCCTGTTGTAGCCACCTCGTGGGGCCGGTTTGTCCCCTTTGGGTCGGTGTGGGGGGTCCATGGCTTCATGCGGACTAGAGGAGGAGCTGGCCGGAGAAAAAGGAGCTGCGGCCTCCTCGTGAAGGCGTGGAGCAGGGGCAGTTGCAAAGCGCTCCTGAACCAGATGAGTCAGGGCTTGGACATGCTTGAACAGTGTGGCGAACTGGTCCTGGGTCACCGGGATGGCTGGCGGCGACGGGGTCTCGACTGGCGGCGGCTATGGCGCCGCATTGCTTGTCAGATCAGGCCTTTGAGAGATGACCTGGTCCTGGGCTTCAGAGGTTGCTCTTCTCCGATTAGCCATTGGAGAGGTTCCACTCCAGATCGAGATCCTTGTCTCCTTTTTTAAGTTTTGATGGGACTTGAGGCCCTTCCTCTAGCGCCAATCTGTTGCCGCCAGGATCTGTCCTCCGACTCGGGCGCAATAGGTCTCCTGATCTGGGCTTCCTCTTGGACGGACCTGCACAGAAGTCCTCATGCGAGAGGCGTTGGGGGTGGCCCTCCGCGGAAGACCCTCCGACGCTCAAGTCAGTGGGGATTGATGATCAACAAAAATGGGGAGAAGGATCCCTCTGGGGAGTCCCTCCAAGGGTGGCCAATCGAGAGCTCTGGGGGAGCGCCGATGAGCAGTGAAGGAGAGTGAGTGAGTGTGGGAGTAAGCCAGGGGCCGTGAGCGCATACCTGAGAGAATCTGGGGATGTCATATTTATAGGCAATTACCTGGATCTCGAGCGCCTTCTGGAAGGTTCGAAGGTTGTTAGGATACAGGAACGATTCGAATCAGGCCGTTGTAAGGCCGGTGGGATCCGTATCTTGTTCGTTGAAGGATCGACGGCTGGGAGAACTCTTTGATGGCCTGAGATCTGATAGATGCGTAGGTCCCAGGTAGTTATACTAGATCCTAGACCACTCCTCAATATGATTCTCTGTTTGGGATTCTGTTACGATGGGCCCAGGCTCTCCCACGTCGGGTTCCACGGAGGTGAGTGTCGAGTCACAGATTGCTCATGGGAGCCGAGCTATGGAAGCTCGGGGGAGCCGAGCTATGGGTAGCTCGGGGAAGCCGAGCTATGGGTAGCTCGGGGAGAGTCGAGCTACGGAAAGCTCGAGGGAGCTGAGCTATAGGAAGCTCGGGGAAGCCGAGCTATGGGTAGCTCGGGGAGAGTCGAGCTACGGGAGGCTTAGGAGAACCGAGCTGTAGGTAGCTCGGGGAAGCGAAGCTATGGGTAGCTCGGGGAGAGTCGAGGAAGCTGAGCTATGGGTAGCTCAGGAAAGCCGAGCTATGGGTAGCTCGGAGAAGCTGAGCTATAGGTAGCTCGGGGAGAGTCGAGGAAGCTGAGCTATGGGTAGCTCGGGGAAGCCGAGCTATAGGCAGCTCGGGGAAAGTCGAGCTACGGGAAGCTCGAGGGAGCCGAGCTATAGGCAGCTCGGGGAAGCCGAGCTACGGAAAGCTCAGGGAGCCGAGCTATAGGAAGCTCGGGGGAGCCGAGCTATAGGTAGCTCGGGGAAGCCGAGTTTCGGGAGGCTCGGGGAAGCCGAGCTATGGGTTGCTCGGGGAAGCCGAACTATAGGTAGCTCGGGGAGAGTCGAGGAAGCTGAGCTATGGGTAGCTCGGGGAAGCCGAGCTATAGGCAGCTCGGGGAGAGTCGAGCTACGGGAAGCTCGGGGGAGCCGAGCTATAGGCAGCTCGGGGAAGCCGAGCTATAGGTAGCTCGGGGAGAGTCGAACTACGGAAAGCTCGGGGGAGCCGAGCTATAGGTAGCTCGGGGAAGCCGAGCTATGGGTAGCTCGGGGAGAGTCGAGCTACGGGAGGCTCGGGAGAGCCGAGTTGTAGGTAGCTCAGGGAAGCCGAGCTATAGGTAGCTCGGGGAGCTCGGGGAAGCTGAGCCTCGGGAGGCTCAGGGAAGCCGAGCTATGGGTTGCTCGACCTGCTGGACCACATTAGTTTAGCTCGTTCCTCGGGGGCATATTGTAGTGGGTGGGGGGATGGGGCTGATCTTAGCCCCTTTGCACGGTTATCAATGTAATGACGATTCTATCCCTCAACACATACAAAATTATTTAACTTAGTTTATGTTGGCCCAGATGGCAACCCAAGAGGGGGGGGTGAATTGGGTTCTTAAAAATTTAAGTCCTTTTTAACTTAATTGATTAGTTAGCAAGATGTGCAAGTGAGATTAACTAATAAGCAAAGAACAAGCAGTTAATAAAGAGAGATAGAGATAGAGAAATTGATGCACGGCAAACACAAGATAATTTTATAGTGGTTCGGCGCAACTAGCACCTACGTCCACTCCCAAGATTCACTTGGGTCCACACTATAATCTCTCTAGATTACAGCCGAGTTGTTTTCCAAGCTCACAACTCAAACTTGTTGTTTTCACGGGGGCACAACGAACCCAGCTGGTTTTGCGGGCTTACCAGCACAAAACCCTACACGTTGTTTTGCGGGCTAACAACAAACCTGACTCGTTGTTTTCACTGGATCACAACGAACCCAACACAAGCACTCCGGCTTGTAACGAGGTAAACCTACCTCCACTGATTCAATCCACTGATTGAACCAGTAACCAAGTGAAATCAAAGTATTTGTAACAATAATGCTCCTTCTTGAGCAGATATACAAATTTAAGAATAAATAAAAACTAGGGTTAGAAACGCCTGATTGTTTTCCAAATGATTGCAGCGATGGCTTTCTCCCTTTTCTCCTTGAAAAGTTGAATCGATGCCTCAGCAAGATTCCTCAATCGTTGAAAAGCTTTGGAGAATGTGTTGCCTCTTTTTGAACTTGGGAATGGCTGAAGATTTTGCACGTTGGATTGCTTTTTGCCTTCCTCTTGAGCTTTGAGAGTTGATTAAATGATGCACACGAATCTCTCTCTCAAATGCAAAGATTGAATCTCTCCTTGAATCAAATGATTCTACAATACTCTCAGTTTCCCTTTTTTCTGATATTCAATAGGCTCTCTCTATTTTTCTCTCTTGCTCTTCTATTTCTCTTTCTTTTTCAATATGTATCTATGTATTTATTCTATTTGAATCTGGCTCTTCTATTTATAGATCCTGAAAAGATATAGCCATTAGACACAGTAAAATATAGCCGTTGATTCAAAATATTACCGTTGGTGCTGATGTGTCAACTCAAAAATTATCGCCCAGATTCCGTGGAGTCGGCTCGAGTACTGTGCGAGTCGGCTCGAACACGCGNAACGCACCAAAAAGTGAATCTTCAGGGGTCGACTCGCGAAAACTGGGAGTCGACTCTTGACTTTCAGGGGTCGACTCGCGAAGAGCTGGGAGTCGACTCGAGAGGCACTCAAAAATGAGTCTTTCTGCCGTCTGAGTCGAGTCGGCTCGCACAGTCCATGAGTCGGCTCGAGAAGGTTCAGGGGTCGACTCTTGAAAACTCAAGTGTCGACTCGAGACAACATTAAAAATCAGATGGAGTCGACTCGGAAACTCTCGAGTCGGCTCGGGACTGATACAAAAATCAGAAAACATTCTGATTTGCTTTGAAAATCATCCCAACCAATTTTGAAATATAAATATGACTTGAATAATGTTGATTTAACAGTAATGCTCAATTTCAAAACATTTTCATTAATTCATTGATCTTTAAAAGAGTGGTATAGAAATCATTTTTGAATTCATAAGTATAGCTCACTGAAACATATATTCAATTGAAAAAAAACTCATTACACATTAACAGTTCATAGTTTCCAATTTGAAATTGCTCATAGTAAGAATATTTCATTGATTGACTTAACATGTTCATAGCCTTTTAGAAAGTAAAGTAATGTCTTTTGGAAATCATCAAAATCAATAAGTTGGGGCAATTATGTTTCAATAATTTCTCAACAATCTCCCCCTTTTTGATGATGACAAAAACATTAAGTATATGCGAGTTAAACTTGAAAAAAAATTTGTGATTCTATAATCAAAAATTTATGTTCATGGAAAGGCTCCCCCTCAATGAGGTAGCTCCCCCTATGAAACTCAGTTTTATAATTCATTCAAAATTTTTAAATTTTAAGCTTTGAGCAAATGATACTTAAGTTATCTCTTCCCCTTAATAATACTCAAAATTTTCTCTCCCCCTTTCAGAGTCTTAAATTGCATATACGATTAAATACATTTTCTCCCTTTTAATGATTTCTTCTCTTAAAGAAACTTAACAAACTTGAATCAAATTGAAAGCATATACGATTTAAATATTTCTCCCCCTTTTTTGTAATCAACAAAAAGGTTAAGAAATACATTAATGTATTCAAGGTATATTTCAACTTATTTAATATTAAACATCATATCTCAAATGTACACAACATTGAAATGAACTGAATTTCATTAACATCAAAAAGCATTACATCAAAGTTCAATTACTACAAATAACTGCAAATTACATAACTGCAAATTTCACATTCATTACATCAAACTCAAATACATAAAGAGAAATCAAAAATGTTGCCTAGTAATTCTAGTTAAGTGTTCTATAATCTTATGCATTCCTTCACATTGAATCTTGACATAATCTTTTAGTTTTTCATCAACAAACTTGCATGCACTTGAAATTTTGTCTTGAAGCTCTGCATTACATTTTGCATAAGTCTCACCATCTCCACAAATATCCTTCAATTCTTCAAATATATTCTTCAAATCTTCATTTAGAGAGGAGGTGGATGAGCTAACATTGGCTTCAATAGAAGATACTCGATCACTAATAGAATAAAGTGCTTCCTTCAAATTCATAAATTTTTCATCAAATTCAGTCTTCAATCTAGTCTCATGCTCAATTAACTCTGATTTGAATAGAGACCTAAGCTGCTCTAACTGAGTGTCTGAAAAACTGACAGATGTAGAAGCAGAGGTCTGAACTGGAGCAGATGTAGATGCAGAAGCAGGAACTGGAATATCTGATGGAGCTGGAACTGGGTCTGGTATGAATGAAGTCTGAGGTGGCTCTGGAGATGAATGTCTAGGTGCCTCAGCTCTATCCTCTGAACTGTTCTTCCTTTCCCAAATTCCATTCCTTTTGATAAATCCCATTCGTTGATAGTGGCCAAGGTATAATAGTCTGTGTGTCTCAATTCCTTCTTGGGCTCACTGTCACTAAACATAATCCCTTGGCTCCTGAACAACTGAGTCAAGATCATACCATAGGGAAGACAGATTTCCTCTTACTTCCACAATCAGCCATATACCATAAAATCATTCTAGGCAGATTAAAAGGCTTTCCTGATACTATAGCATCCATAATAAAAATGTCCCTCTCTGAAACATAGTCAAACCTGCCAGTCTTGGGAAATAAATCCTACTGCAGATATTATGTAGAAGCCTTAGTTCCAATGGTAGTTGACTTGCAAGACTTCCTCAAATCCTTCAAAGTCCCTAAAAATCGGTGAGAGCAGGAGACCTATCTCAGGGGCAAATGTGCAGGTCCAGACAATGGTAGGTCTAAAAGTCTAGATAAGATGGTGTCAGTAATGTTTAGACCTATGCCTCTCACTATGCTTATAACCCATTGTCTCCTCTAGTCAAATTCTTATAAAATTCTTTTACCAAAGCTGGATAAGTAGGACAATCCAATGAACAAATTTTCTCAAGTCCCATTCTAATAACTGTCTTCCTATAATGAATCCCTCATTTTCAAACAGCTCAAAATCGACCTTCCTCCCCGTGTCACAACTCTATTAGCAAGGAGGTCTACCTGAGGGTTGGAAGCTGGAGCAGGAGAATCACTGGAGGAAGAAGACGTAGAATCCACGGACGGCTCGCGGACGGGTCGTCGCACGGTCCTTTTTCTCTTCATCCCGGCGCCTCTACTGCTAGCTCCACGGGTTTTGGGTGCCATAGATATGAGTGGAGTGATTAATCGGAAGTATTTGGAAGATTTGGAGGGTTTGGGAGATTTTGTAGAGAGAGAAGATTAGAAATGATAGGAATGACCGTCGGGTCGACTCGTGCCCTAGATAATCAACCTGGGACCACGTCGAGTCGACTCGCGCATAACCTCGAGTCGGCTCGCCTAAGTCACAGAGAGAAATCCCGAACTCGAGTCGACTCGCTCAGACCAGGGTCGGCTCCCAAGTTTCAGAGAAACTCGAGTCGACTCCGGTACACACCGAGTCGGCTCGGAGACCATTTCAGAACAAAAAGATTGAAAATTTTCTGAATGTTTGAAATGATTCCGGATTTGATTTTGAGTATGATTCATAATCATTGAGTCTTGATAAATCATTTTGATATGAATTCTAGATAATATTTCCTTAAGATTTTGAGGGATTGAAAGAATTCTAGATGCATTTCCTTAAGTATTTCAAAATTTATTCAAAAGGATTACAAATTCCTAATTCTCCTCTAAGATAACAAAATCTTTCTTCACTTAAAGGTTTTGTAAATATGTCAGCTAATTGTTCTTCAGTGTTTACATAATCTAAACAAATTTCATCATTAGCTACATGTTCTCTTATAAAATGATATCTAATTTCTATGTGTTTTGTTCTTGAGTGTTGAATTGGATTTTTAGTTAAATTGATTGCGCTAGTATTATCACATCTTATGGGTGTCTTATCAAGTGTGATACCATAGTCTTCAAGTTGTCGCTTAATCCATAGGATTTGCGCACAGCAACTTCCAGCTGCTACATATTCAGCTTCAGTAGTTGATAATGCAACTGAATTTTGCTTTTTGCTAAACCATGTGATTAAGTTACTGCCTAAGAAATTGGCATGCACCACTTGTGCTTTTTCTATCAATTTTACATCCAGCATAATCAGAATCTGAATATGCAATTAGGTTTAATGTGGAGTCTCTAGAATACCATAAACCTACATTTTTGTTCCATTTAGATATCTTAAAATTCTTTTAACAGCTATTAAATGTGATTCTTTAGGTTCAGATTGAAATCTAGCACATAAACATACTGAAACATTATATCTGGTCTACTTGCTGTTAAATAAAGAAGGGATCCGATTATACCTCGATAATACTTTTGATCAACCTTTTACCTTCTTCATCTTTGTCCAGCTTGCATGAAGGACTCATTGGTGTTCCGAGGGGTTTCATTGTTTCCATACCAAACTTTTTGAGTAGTTCTCTTGTGTATTTGGTTTGGTTGATAAAGATTCCCTCTTTGCTTTGTTTGATCTGGAGTCCAAGGAAGAAGTTGAGTTCTCCCATCATGCTCATCTCGAATTCTCCCTGCATTAACTTTGCAAATTCTTGACAAAGAGATTCGTTAGTAGCACCAAAAATAATGTCATCTACGTATATTTGTACTACAAGTAAATCTTTACCTTTTCTTTTCAAAAACAAAGTTTTATCAACATTTCCTCTTGTAAAATCATTTTCTATTAAAATTTACTTAACCTATCATACCAAGCTCTAGGTGCTTGTTTCAAACCATATAAAGCTTTGTGCAATTTAAAAACGTGATTTGAAAACTCGTGATCTTCAAAACCTGGTGGTTGTTCTACATAAACTTCTTCATTAATAAATCCATTTAAAAATGCGCTTTTTACATCCATTTGAAATAAGTTAATGTTCATATGACATGCAAATGCAAGTAATAGCCTAATGGCTTCTAATCTAGCTACAGGTGCAAAGGTTTCATCAAAATCAATACCTTCTTCTTGATTATATCCTTTAGCAACCAATCTAGCTTTGTTTCTAATTACAATGCCATTTTCATCTAGTTTATTTCTAAAAACCCATTTTGATCCTATTACTGAATGGTTTTTAGGTCTTTCAACTAAGGTCCAAACATTATTTCTTGTAAATTGATTTAGTTCTTCTTGCATAGCTAACATCCAATTATTATCTTTTTCAGCTTCTTCTATAGTTTTAGGTTCAATTTGTGAACAAATGCAAGATGATTACTAATATTTCTCATGTATGATCTAGTCCTTATTCCTTGAGATGGATCGCCTATAATCAATTCCTTAGGATGACTATGAGCATATCTCCAGTCTCTTGGAAGATCTACATCATTATGATCAATATTGACATCATCGTCCTTATGTGAATCATCATCTTTAGCTCTTGTTCATGATCAGAAGATACTTCAATATTAAGTTTTTCAAGATCTTTTTCAATTATGTTTGTATCTTCCTCATCATCAATCTTTTCAGATCCAGTTGCTAAAGATTCATCAAAAACTACATGAATGGATTCTTCAACTACTAAGGTTTTCTTGTTAAAGATTCTATATGCCTTACTAGTTGTTGAATAACCTAGAAAAATTCCTTCATCAGATTTAGCATCAAATTTTCCTAAGTTGTTTTTACCATTATTATGAATGAAACATTTACATCCAAATGCATGAAAGTATTTTATATTTGGTTTTCTTTCATTCCATAATTCATAAGGTGTTTTCTTTAATATTGGTCTTATTAAAGCTCTGTTTAAGATGTAACATGCTGTGTTAATTGCTTCCGCCCAAAAATACTTTGGTAAGTTGCTTTCACATAGCATGGTACGGGCCATGTCTTCTAGAGTCCTATTTTTCTTTCAACTACACCATTTTGTTGTGGAGTCCTAGGGGCTGAAAAATTATGATTAATTCCATTTTCAGTGCAGAAATTTTCAAATAAGTGATTTTCAAATTCTGTTCCATGATCACTTCTTAGAGATACTATAGTAGTGTTTTTCTCATTTGTGACTTTCTTGAAGAATTTCAGGAAATCGAGAAAGTCTCATCTTTGTGAGCTAAAAACATTACCCAAGTATATCTAGAATAATCATCTACAATCACTAGACCATATTTCTTTCCTCCTAGACTTGTGGTTCTAGTTGGTCCAAAAGATCCATGTGAAGTAGCTCTAGTGCCCTAGAAGTTGAAACAATGTTTTTAGATTTAAAAGAACTTCTAGTTTGTTTTCCAAATTGACATGCATCACATATTTTATTATTTTCAAAATCTAATTTAGGTAATCCTTTAACTAAATCCATTTTAATTAGTTTTGAAATAAGGTGTGTGCTTGCATGACCTAATCTACGATGCCACAACCAACTAATTTCATTTATGTTAGCATTGTCAGCAATTAAGCAATGATACTCAAAGATAGTTTTTCTAAGTCAACTAAGTAAACATTGCCATGTCTATAACCAGTAAAAACAATGCTATCATCAATAGAATTAGTTACAGTGCATAAGAAGATTTAAATGAAACATTAAAATTTTTATCACATAATTGGCTTATACTAATTAGATTATGCTTCAAACCATTAACATAAAGTACATTATCAATAATATAGATGGAGTTATGCGAACTTTACCAAGGCCCATAATTTGACCTTTACCGTTGTCGCCAAACGTCACAACTCCACCTTTCTTTTCTTCCAGGGTGATGAATTCATCTTTGTCACCCGTCATATGTCTTGAGCAGCCACTATCAAGGTACCACTTTTTCTTTGATCTTTTGGCTACAAGACATTCCTGCAATATAATCAACTTTATGCTTAGGTACCCAAGCTTTCTTGGGTCCTTCATGGTTAGCAGCAAAAAATTGTTCCTTTCGGAACCCATATTTTCTTAGCTTTAATATTTAACTTGTTGTTGTTCTTTAACGTTTTGCATTCAAAGGATTTGTGACCTTTTTCATTACATTTAAAACAAGTTATATTACTTTGGTTGGCTTTTATAAAAATATTCTTTAGAGATTTCTGTTTTCTTAATGTGTTATATCCTAAACCAGCTTTGTCAAAAACAGCTTTTTGACTATCTAGGATCATGTTAAGTTTAGTTGAACTTAAGTGAATTTCTCAACAATGTCTTTATATTTTTTAACATCTTTCTTAAGCAAATCTATTTTCTTTTCTTTAAGTTCTTTTCTTTCTTTTCATTAGTTAAGTTCTTAACTTCTAAAGCTAATTCATTTTTACTTTTAGCTAAACTAATATTGTCATTTTTCAAAAACTTATTTTTTTTAAGGATTTAAAATCAATCATAAGTTCATTGAAAGCCTCAAACATTTCATCAAATGTAAAATCATCATTTGAGTTTCAGAACTTACCTCATTGTCGTTGTCGTCGTCGTTGGCCATGAAGCAATATTGGCAACTTCCTTTTGCTCTTCTTCTTCCGACGAAGAAGATTCATCAGACCATGTTGCCATGTAAGCTTTCTTCTTTTTCTTGTAGGCCTTTTTCAGCAAAGGACAGTCATACTTAAAGTGCCCTGGCTTTTTGCACTCATAACATACTAAGGGCTCTTTTTCTTTTTCTTTCTCCTTGTCCTTTTTCTTATCCTTTTCTCCTTCATTTCTTGCTCCAAATTTCTTTTTGTGGAAGGCCTTTTTCTCATAAATCTTCTGAATTTCTTGGCCAAGAGAGCAGTTTCATCATCATCTTCATCATTCATCACTGCTGCTCTCTTCCATTCTTTTGCAGTCTTGAGGGCAATGGTTTTCTTCTTTTTGTTTCCTCCTCAACATGCTGCCTCATTGTTAACTCGTGGGTCATTAGAGATCCTAGAAGCTCCTCTAAGGGTAGTGCATTGAGGTCCTTTGGCTTCTTGGATTGCAGTGACTTTTGCTTCCCACGATCTTGGTAATGACCTAAGAATTTTGCGAACAAGATCAGCATTAGTATAAACTTTTCCAAGACTTTTCAAACCATTCACAATATCAGTAAATCTAGTGAACATGCATGTGATGGTTTCAGTTTGTTCCATTGTAAACAATTCATATTTGTGAACCAAAATATTTATTTTGATTCTTTTACTTGGTTTGTTCCTTCATGAGTAATTTCCAACCTATCCCAAATTTCTTTTGCGGAATTACAAGTTGAGATTCGGTTGAATTCATTTGAATCTAAGGAACAATATAAATATTAATGGCTTTAGCATTAAGTTGTGCCATTCTCCTATCATTATCATTCCAATCCCTTTCGGGTTTAGGAACAATAGTGCCATCAATAAGGTGTGTGGGTGTACTAGGTCCATTAATTATACACCCCAAAGCTCATAATCAGAAGCTTGAATGAATATCCTCATTCTAGCTTTCCAATAAGAATAGTTTGAGCCATTAAAAAGTGGAGGTCTATTCGTAGAATGACCTTCAGCAAAACTTGAACCAATTTGTGTTGCCATATGGATCTTTAGCCTTGATCGTGAGATCAAATTCTAAATGAGCACTTGCTCTGATACCAATTGTTGGCCCAGATGGCAACCCAAGAGGGGGGGGGTGAATTGGGTTCTTAAAAATTTAAGACTTTTTAACTTTAATTGATTAGTTAGCAAGATGTGCAAGTGAGATTAACTAAAACAATACCAAGCAATTAAAAGAGATATAGAGATAGAGAAAATGAACACGGCAAACACAAAATTTTATAGTGGTTCGGTGCAACCAGCACCTACGTCCACTCCCAAGATTCACTTGGGTCCACACTATAATCTCTCTAGATTACAGCCGAGTTGTTTTCCAAGCTCACAACTCAAACTTGTTGTTTTACCGGGTGCACAACGAACCCAGCTGGTTTTGCGGGCTTACCAGCACAAAACCCTACACGTTGTTTTTCTAGGGCTCACAACGAACCCAACACAAGCACTCCGGCTTGCAACGAGGTATACCAACCTCCACTGATTCAATCCACTGATTGAATCAGCAAACAAGTGAAATCAAAGTATTTGTAACAAAAATGCTCCTTCTTGAGCAGATATACAAATTTAAGAATAAATAAAAACTAGGGTTAGAAACGCCTGATGGTTTTCGGATGATTGCAGCGATGGCTTTCTCCCTTTTCTCCTTGAAAAGTTGAATCGATGCCTCAGCAAGATTCCTCAATCGTTGAAAAGCTTTGGAGAATGTGTTGCCTCTTTTTGAACTTGGGAATGGCTGAAGATTTTGCACGTTGGATTGCTTTTTGCCTTCCTCTTGAGCTTTGAGAGTCGATTAAAGATGCACACGAATCTCTCTCTCAAATGCAAAGATTGAATCTCTCCTTGAATCAAATGATTCTACAATACTCTCAGTTTTCCCTTTTTTCTGATTTCAATAGGCTCTCTCTTTTTTCTCTCTTGCTTTCTATTTCTCTTTTCTTTTTCAATTTTCTATTTGAATCTGGCTCTTCTATTTATAGATCCTGAAAAGATATAGCCGTTAGACACAGTAAAATATAGCCGTTGATTCAAAATATTACCGTTGGTGCTGATGTGTCAACTCAAAAATATCGCCCAGATTCCGGGGAGTCGGCTCGAGTACTGTGCGAGTCGGCTCGAACACGCGAATCCAGAAACGCACCAAAAGTGAATCTTCAGGGGTCGACTCGCGAAAAGCTGGGAGTCGACTCTTGACTTTCAGGGGTCGACTCGCGAAGAGCTGGGAGTCGACTCGAGAGGCACTCAAAAATGAGTCTTTCTGCCGTCTGAGTCGAGTCGGCTCGCACAGTCCATGAGTCGGCTCGAGAAGGTTCAGGGGTCGACTCTTGAAAACTCAAGTGTCGACTCGAGACAACATTAAAAATCAGATAACACAGGAGTCGACTCGGAAACTCTCGAGTCGGCTCGGGACTGATACAAAAATCAGAAAACATTCTGATTTGCTTTGAAAATCATCCCAACCAAATTTAAAATATAAATATGACTTGAATAATGTTGATTTAACAGTAATGCTCAATTTCAAAACATTTTCATTAATTCATTGATCTTTAAAAGAGTGGTATAGAAATCATTTTTGAATTCATAAGTATAGCTCACTGAAACATATATTCAATTGATTCAAAAAAACTCATTACACATTAACAGTTCATAGTTTCTAATTTGAAATTGCTCATAGTAAGAATATTTCATTGATTGACTTAACATGTTCATAGCCTTTTAGAAAGTAAAGTAATGTCTTTTGGAAATCATCAAAATCAATAAGTTGGGGCAATTATGTTTCAATAATTTCTCAACAATGTTGATGTTATATAAAACATGGTATTTGCATGTTTAGTATAAAACATATATATGATATATGATGGCATGATGGCATGATGTCTATGTTATGAAACATACAAATATTTATGAGAGTCTAATTTGAATGTCAAATGTTAATTCATAATCTCTTTAGATATGATCTAAATATAGGAATTATGAGTAATAACATAATACATATGATGCTTGATTGAAATATATGACATGTAAACATGAAATATATTTAATCCTTTGGGTTAGCTAAATTGGGTCCATAAAGGGTTAGACCCTAAGGTTTAAATCAACTGGACTGTAAGAGTATTTGATCAAATCTAATTAGATTAAGGTTAAGAATGCTCTAAATCAAACAATAGTTGTAGTTGATCATGTCTTACTCTTTGATTAAACCAAATGGAAGTAGATTAGGCTCCGTGGTTGAGCATGAATCTCTTAGATGGTCAAATCAGAATTGGTTAACCATATGATGTCAAGGTGGGTTGGCAAGTTGCTCTAGGATCAATGATCGAATGGTTTTTAATTGGGAGCTACTCGTATTGATGCGTCTTTAACGAGTTAATGGCATATCCCTCCCATCGATCTCACTCACCTGGTCAATGCGGTGAACCATTTATGATTCAGATCATTTACCTGATTCGGGTTGACCCATGCCTGTAAGGAAATCAATCTGACTGATTTAGGTGCCACTTAACCTGACTTAATCTTGTTTCATTCTACTGATTTCATAGATTCAGTGGGAGAACTTGATTAGTCAATTTATCTTCATATTATTAAAATCCTCTAAAATTATTAGGTCCTTAAAATGAAATAGTTATATGATAATTAGATCATAGCCTCCCATTAAGGTGGGTGATAATTAGTCCGATGTCTTGATAATCATTGGAGGCACACCATGCCTGGTGCTTGTCAACCATCGGAATTATCATTCATTATATGATAAGTCAGCGTAACTATTAAATAAACAGTCAGGTGAGCCGAGCTTTACTCGGGCTTGGTTGTCTGTTAATAGGTTACACTGATTATATCATTTAATGGTTGGACCTAACCAGAACTTTCAGTGAAGGCACTTCATGCCTGCTGAAGAGGTATATGGGGCAAAACTGAACACTAAGAATTATTTGAGAAAACAATTAATTTTAAACATACTCTTAGATGCATATGGGTTAGCCAATCTTCACTTGGACCTGTATGTAGTTTATGTAGATCTTAGTGCCCACTAAAGAATTAAGAATAATTCTTCGAATTGGGGTGTAGAGGCTGCCAATTTGAATAAAATAGTGGAAGAATCTTTAGACTAAAGACCTAGTCTTTAGACTGAATCAATTTATATACTAATAAACTTTAGTTTTTTCTTATGGAGAAAATGGCTACTAATTTATCATTAAGGTCCCTATTGGATAGTGACAAGTTGAATGGTTTCAATTTCAATAGCTGGTTCAGAAAACTTAAGATCATCCTTGAGCATGAGAGGATTCTATATATTCTGAATAATCCTGCACCAAAGATACCTGATGCAAACACCCAAAGTTCTGAGAGAGACACTTATCAGAAGTGGCTCAATGATAGAAATAGCGTGCGTTGTATCATGCTAGCAGCAATGAACGATGAATTCGGTCGCCAGTTTGAGAATGCTCAGCCAGAAGAAATCATTCAAGCGTTGAATGAATCTTTCGGCACACCCGATGATGTTGAAAGGCACAAGACTAGTTGTGCAATTTTCAATGCTCGAATGAGGGATGGATCTCCTATCACTGATCATGTATTGTATATGATCGAGAAGATAGAACTCCTAAGCAAGCTCGACTTTTCCTTACATGAGCAGTTGGGAAAAGATGCGATCCTGAATTCCTTGCCTCCATCCTTTCGACCTTTCCTTACTCATTTTCGAATGACAAAGCCTGCAGTCAACTACCACAGTTTGTTGGGGTTGTTACAGAACTTTAAGAAGGATAACCAACTCTCTAAGGGTTTGGTTAATGTGGTTGAAGGATTTAAGGTAGGGCGTAAACCCTTTGGGAAAGGGAAGAAAAAAAAGAATAATAAAAAGGTGCAACATGCTAGGACATCTATAAGGGATCAGATGCAGAAGAAGAAAGTTGATAAAAGTCAAGCTAAATGCTTTCACTACAAGATGCAAGGGCACTGGAAAAGGAACTGTCCTCTTTACATTGCCACACTTGATCAAAACAGGCCAAAGAAGAAAAAGGAGCAAGATGTTGCTCAACAAGGTATTTATATGATAACACCTTGTAATTTTTCTGTATATGATAATCAGACCTGGGTATTGGATACCGAGAGTCCTTTTAACATTTGCAATTCATTGTAGGGACTACAGGTCACCAGAAGATTTGAGGACAATGAAAGATTCCTTAATGTCGACGATGGAAGATTAGTTCCAGTTCTGGCATTAAGAGTTCTTGAAATAGTTTTCAATAGAAATGTCATTATATTAAATGATTGTTATTTTTGCCCAACATTCTTGTTGAACGTAATTTCTATAGGCCTTCTAGCCAAAAGTCATTATGAAATTTCAATAAAGGATATTACTTTGAATATCATTATGAATGGAGTCACTGTAATGACTGGGCATTTATCTAATGGCATTTATATATTATCACAGCCTGTGAATGTAGTGTACAATTCAAGTAAGCGCCCTAGAACAACTGATGTCATAGACATTTATCTTTGGCATCATCGGCTGGGTCATATCAATAAGAATAGATTAAACAGGTTAACTCAGGAGGGCATCCTTCAAGTTGATGATTGTGAATCATTAACTACCTGTGAATCATGTCTTCTTGATAAAATGACCAAGTCATCTTTTACTGGAAAAGGTGAAAGAGCCAAAGAGCTATTGAGTCTAGCACATACTGATGTATGTGGACCAATGAGCACTTGTGCCAAAGGTGGATATTACTACTTCATAACTTTTACAGACGACCTTTCTAGGTTTGGTTATGTCTATCTTATGAGACATAAATCTGAGTTGTTTGAAATGTTCAAACTATATCATAAAGAAGTAGAAAAATAAACAGAAAAATGTATTAAGACCCTTCGATCAAATCGAGGAGGAGAATACCTTTCCAATGAATTTGTGACATATTTAAGAGAGAATGTGATTCTCTCCCAATGGACTCCTCCTGGAACATCGCAACATAACGGTGTGTCGGAAAGAAAAAATCGAACTCTGTTAGACATGGTTCGGTCCATGATGGGTTTTGCAAGCTTGCCAATATCATTTTGGGGATACGCATTAGAATCAGCTTGTCATATTCTTAATAAGGTTCCAAGTAAGTCTATTTCTAAAACTCCACATGAGATGTGGTATGGACATAAACCGGTTATTACCTATCTGAGAGTCTGGGGGTGTCCGGCTTATGTGAAACGTGCAAAATTAGACAAACTTGAACCCAAATCTGACAAATATTTTTTTATCGGCTATCCGAAAGAAACCAAAGGATATTAATTCTACAATACTGAAGAACAAAAGTTGTTCATTAGTAATAGAGCAGTTTTTCTTGAAAAGGAGTTCCTTGGTGAAGGAACAAATAGCTCTAATGTTGAACTTGAGGAAGTTCATCAGGTAGAAGGAACAACACAAACCAGTGAACCCTTAGAATCTGAGTTGATTAGATCAAACTCAAAACCCATTTTAGATGCACCATTAAGGTGATCTGGTAGAGTACCACATCAACTGGACAGATACTTAGGTTTCTTGGTCCAGAACGATGATCCTGTTGAACTCGATGAGAACAACGAGGATCCGATCACCTATATGGATGCTATGCAAAGGACTGACTCTAATAAATGGCTTGATGCCATGAAATCCGAACTTGATTCCATGAAGGACAATAATGTATGGACATTAGTTGACCCACCCAAAGGGATAAAACCTATAGCGTGTAAGTGGGTTTTCAAGAGAAAAAGAGGTGTAGACGGAAAGGTTAAGACCTATAAAGCACGTCTAGTTGCTAAGGGGTATCGTCAACGTTATGGTATTGACTATGATAAAATATTTTCTCTTATGGCAATGCTAAAATCCATTCGGATTATGCTAGCTATAGCAGCACACTTCGATTATGAGATTTGGTAGATGGATGTTAAAACCGCTTTTCGAAATGGTGATTTAGAAGAACAGGTGTATATGATAAAGTCTAAAGGTTTTATATCTGAAGACGAGTCTAAAGTGTGCAGGCTACAGAAGTCTATTTATGGACTTAAGCAAGCATCTAGGAGTTGGAACATACGATTTGATAAAGTGATCAAATCTTATGGCTTTATTAAAAATAAAGAAGAACCTTGCATTTATAAATGGGTTAACGATTCCGTTATTGTATTTCTTGTATTATATGTAGATGATATTCTCTTAATCGGGAATGATATCCCTGCATTACAAGGAATAAAGACATGGTTATCATCACAATTCTCTATGAAAGATCTGGGAGAAGCATCATACATCCTAGGGATGAAGATCTATAGAGATAGATCTAAGAGGATGCTTGGTTTATCCCAATCTATGTACATTGACACTGTGCTAAAAAGGTTTAGCATGGAGAATTCCAAGAAAGGCTATCTTTCGATAGGCTATGTAATTTATCTTTCTAAGAAGGATTGTCCGACAACTCCTAATGAAAGAGAATGTATGAGTCGAATTCCATATGCTTCGACAGTGGGATCGATTATGTACATCATGACATGTACAAGACCAGATGTGGCATACTCACTAGGAGTAGTGAGTAGATACCATCTGATCCAGGAGAAAAACACTGGCAAGTTGTTAAGACAATCCTTAAGTATTTGAGAAATACTAAATACCAATGGATAGTCTATGGAGAGTCCGATTTGAAATTTGTTGGATATACTGATTCTAGTTTCCAATCAGATCATGATGATAGCAAAAGTATATTAGGTTTCATGTTTATCCTGAATGGTGGAACTATTTGCTAGAAAAGTTTCAAGCAACATACAATGGCAGATTCGGTGTGCGAGGCAGAGTACATTATTGCATCAAATGCTGCGAAAGAAGCTCTGTGGCTGCGAAAGTTCATCTCCGAGCTTGAAGTGACACCTTCCATAGATGGACCAGTCCTGTTGTACAGTTACAGCACTTGTGCCATAGCTCAAGCAAAGAAACAACGAGCACATCAGCGCACCAAGCACATACTGCGCCGGTTTCATCTTATTCGAGAGATTGTAGATCGAGGTGACATAAATCTTTAGAAGATTGATGGAAAGGAAAACCTAGGTGACCCATTTACTAAAGCACTCAGCATCAAGGAGTTTGACAACTATAAGTTAAAGATGGGTATTAGATACTGTAATGAGTGGCTTTAGGCTAAGTGGGAGTTTGTTGGGAATTGTATCCTAAAGCCAATCATTTGATGATTGCGCTAATGTAAATTGTATATAAATTGATATATTAATAAAAGTTATTTGGCAGTTTATTCTTTACAAGAACATCTTCTTAATACTCCTGATTGTAATGAAGCCCTTAGGATCTTTCTTCATGATAAAGGATGATTTATCTTTGAAGGTCCTTAAAAGAGTTCGTGACCAAATGATATACTATGACAGGGCCATAGTACTATCAATTATAGGACGTTGTATATCATATTTGTTGGTTGTCCTCTTAACCAAGGAGTGTAGAGACACTAGTATGACATACAGGTGGAAGTGTAGGAGTACATTTCACCGAACGTGACTCATTTCCGGATACTCTACTGTCAAGAGTTAATCCAAGAAGATATAGGTATAAGTATCCTTTAGACCTGAAGACCACAACCAGTGGCTTACAAGCAACTCATTGTACTTAGGTGCCGGACCACCTGGATTTTTAATCCAGCTACGAAAGGTTACTGGGTGCAGTCAAGTACTTGTGGTAGTCAGTTGTGGATCAAGATGAAATTTGACCTATCTCGTTAAAAGGAGAAATGCTTGTGTTTCAATTTAGCAAGACCTTGGCCAAGGCACTTCATATGAAAGTCACATGATCACTATAGTTGAAATCACTTTATGGATTTGCTATTTAGAGTTGACAGGCTCTTAAGCCATCCTTAGCATTTGTGGTCAAGAGGATGAATTATACGGTAACTGTTTCTTAGGGTTCTTGGAGTTTGCTCGACAACTCTTCGACCTATCCAGACGTCGGGTTCCATTGCTAGATGGGTACATCGATTAGTATAGAAAGATGTTTCTATGCTACCGGCTTAGGTTCGAACCTAGAGAGTCACACGCATAGAAGTTTCCTAGGATGATCTGTTTGCTGATCAACGATTGAGAATCGTATATGATTTAATTAATCAATTTGATTGATTGAATTATCTCAATTGGGTTAAGTACAAGTGAATAAGATTCAATTTGGTTTAAGTCCATTAGAAGGACTAGTCAATTTCAAATATTGATTTGAAATTAGACTTGATTTGGATTTAAATAGATTCAGGACTAGCCAAATTTGATTTGAGCTTGGACCATGATCTATGTGGGTTCAGTCAAATAAATTCAGATTAGATTAAACCATCACCTGAACCCAAACCTCTCGTATAAGGATCTCATATGATGAGATGGCTAAAGTCTCATCTCATGAGAGATTAAATTCTCATGTAGAATTTAATGCTTAACATTAATTTTCACCGAACGTTGGATTTAGCCATGACTCTTTGGTTTTCATCGAACGTCGGATTTAGCCACGTCTCTTTGGTTTTCACCGAATGTTGAAATTAAACCAAGCGCCGCACCTTCGGCGTCTCTTCACTTTTACCAAACGATGGAATTCTTAATGTCAGAATTTAATGTTAAGGCTAAATTGAGACTATAAATAGAGGGCATTCCCTCATCAGAATACACAGAACAACAATACACGATATGCCATGGATTGTAATTCTAAAAAGGTTAGAATAAAAATCCTGGTGATTCTGGTGTTAGCGGAAGCGTGGTGGATCTTAAAGGAAGATTCAAGTGGGAGGATTCAAGATCAGCAAAGCTATTTTTTTGCGAGCTAGCACTCCCGGAAATTCGATCATTCGGGGCTTCATGTGGACGATACTAGAGGCCGGACGATTGAACGGCTGTAGGGCAATAAGGATTTACCTACTATTTTTAAGGTAAGTGATTTGATCCCTAGATCTTAAGGCAGGCTTCAAGATAAGTAGTATGACTAGTCATCTTGAAGATCAAGATATGATCTTAATATTTTTATTTATATGCATATTTTGGATCAATCGATCCTATATACAAGGAAAAGATATGATCTTGATGCATGTTAGATAGATTAGTATGTAATCTTTAAAATTCTGCAATGATAATTGTTATCAAATTTTTTAAAATATGCATGCCTCGGGGATTGTTTCTTCCAACAGATCGGCCCGATCGAATCATAAAGATTGGGTCACGGGTAAAGGAAAAGCTTCGGCAAGACTTAATCAATTTCCTTCGGGGGAATGTCGATGTGTTCGCTTGGTCTGCCTCAGATATGCCAGGGATTAGTCCAGATGTCTTAGTCCATCACCTCAGCATGGATGAGACATTTGACCAGTCAAACAGAAGAAAATAAGCTTTGCCCCCGAGCGTCAGAAAGCTATCAAGGAAGAGGTGGACAAGCTCATCAAAGCCAACTTTATCCGAGAGGTCAATTACCCCGACTGGTTGGCGAATGTCGTCATGGTGAAAAAGACGAATGGAAAGTGGAGGATTTGCATCGACTTCACCAACCTCAATAAAGCTTGCCCAAAGGACAGTTTCCCTCTTCCTCGGATTAACCAACTCGTAGATGTGATATCGGGCCATCGGATGCTGACTTTCATGGATGCCTATTCGGGGTACAACCAAATCCGAATGGCGCCCGAAGATAAGGAAAAAACAGCCTTCATCACCGACCGAGGTATCTATTGCTACCGAGTTATGCCTTTTGGTCTGAAAAATGCAGGTGCCACCTACCAAAAGCTGATCAACAAAATCTTCAAGGAGCAAATCGGTCGAAACATGGAGGTGTATGTTGATGATATGCTGGTAAAGAGCAAGGAGGTGCCCCATCATGTGAAGGACCTTGCGGAAAGCTTTGCAACGCTTCGAAAGTACCAGATGAAGCTCAATCCAACTAATGTGCCTTCGGAGTTAATTCCACAAGTTCCTGGGCTTCATGGTTTCACAGTGGGGAATTAAAGCAAACCCCCCAAAGATCCAAGCCCTATAGCAAATGATCCCTCCGGTGTCGGTCAAGGAAGTGCAGCGTCTCACTGGGAGGATAGCGGCCCTAAGTCGCTTCATTGCTCGATCGGTCGAGAAATGCCTCCCCTTCTTCAAAGCTCTTTGATCAGCGAAGAATTTTTGCCAGAAGTCCCTCGAAGATCTTAAAAGATACCTCGGCTCACCACCTCTCCTTAGCAGTCCGAAGCAAGGAGAGATGCTGAGTTTGTATTTGGCGGTTTCTGAGAGTGTCATTGGCTCAGTGATGGTCAGAAAGGATAACAAGGTTCAGAGGCCGATCTATTATGTCAGCAATTTGCTCAGGGATGCCGAGACAAGGTATACCCGGGTCAAGAAGGTGGTCTTGGCCCTGGTGACATCAGTCCAAAAATTGTGGCCATATTTATAGGCGCATGCCATGGCGGTTCTGACCGACCAACCCATCGGATCTATCATCCATCGCCCGGAGGCCTCGGGAAGGATGACCAAGTGGGTTATGGAGCTGAGCGAGCATGACATTCAATATTATCCTCGTCCAACCATTAAAGCCCAAGTCCTGGCTGATTTCCTCCTGGAGTGTACCATACCCGAGGATGGTTCTACCTCAGGTTCCCCTGAACAACCGAAGCTTAACGCTCCGTGGTTACTTCATGCCGACGGATCCTCCAGTGCGAGTGGCTCTGGCGCGGGTCTTGTCATCACTAGTCTAGAAGGGGCGACGTTCGAGTATGGCATCTGTTTCTTCTTCCCAACTTTCAACAATGAAGTAGAGTATGAGGCCTTAATTGCCGGACTCCACATCGGTCGGGAGCTTAAAGTCGAGAAGCTAAACGCTTATACTGACTCCCAGTTAGTGGTAGGCCAAGTATGAGGAGAATTTGAAGCCTGAGAGCCGAATATGGTTTGGTATTTGCAAAAGGTGTGTGATTTGTTATCTCATTTCATTGAATTTGAAATTATTCGGATACTAAGGGCAGGAAATGCATGCGCCGACCTCTTATCTCACCTAGCGACTGCGAACTCAATGGACCTTGAGCGAAAATTTCATTTGGAGGTCCTGGAGAAATCCAGCATCACTGATTCTGATCAGATGATGCAAGTTGACACCGAGCCATCTTGGGCGGATCCCATATATAAATATCTCAAAGAAGGGCTACTACCTACCGACCGAAAAGAAGCAAGGAAACTAAAGATGCAATCCTCCCATTATGTCTTGATTGACAATCGGCTATACAAACGATCCTTCTCTATGCCTCTGCTTAAATGCCTCCGACCTTCGGAGGCTGATTATGCTCTTCGGGAGGTTCATGAAGGCATATGCAACAACCACCTCGGCGGCACAGCTTTGTGCCATAAGATACTTCGCCAAGGATACATTGGCCGACTATGCAGAAAGATGCCAACGACCTTGTCCAAGCCTGCGATTCATGTCAACGACATTCTACCATCCAAAGACTCCCTTCTACTCACTTGACCACCGAGGCTCGGGCTAAAGATTTTGTCTGGAGGTCCATCATTTGTCGGTTCGGTCTTCTCCACACAATCATCACCGACAATGGGAAGCAATTTGATAATCCCAAGTTCCGAGAATTCTGCGAGGATCATGGCATCATTCATTGCCTCACATCGGTGGGACATCCCTAAGCTAATGGAGAAGCCGAGGTAACCAACCGAACCCTCTTGCAGGGAATCAAGGCTCGTCTTAATCGAGCACGAGACAAGTGGGCGGAAGAGCTTCACCACGTGCTATGGGCTTACCGAACAACCGAGAGGATGCCCACGGGCCAAACTCCTTTCAAAATGACCTTCGGCATGGAAGCTGTCATTCCTGTGGAGGTTGGGCTCCCTTCCCCTCGCATGAAGGTTATTTGGAGGAGTCTAATGATGAGCAACTCTGCGCCAACCTCGACCTACTGGAGGAGATAGAGAGAAAGCGCGGATCAGAGTAGCTGCCTACCAGCAGAGAGTGGCTCGCTATCATGCCTCCAAAGTCAAGGGGAAATCTTTCTCCCCCGGCAATCTTGTCCTCTGAAAGGCGTCTGTCTCCAAACCAGCGGAACAAGGAAAGCTGTCTCCGAACTAGGAAGGCCCCTATCAAGTGGTGGAAGTCGTCGGGCCCGGTACCTATAAACTCCAAGAGCTAAGTGAGAAATCTATTCTTCGGACCTGGAACTCGGATAATCTCCGTGCATATCATCAATAAAAGTATGCTCTTGCTAATCCCATTTTTTGTTCATTGAATTAAGTTTGGTTTTTAAAAGGCCTGCAAAATTCTTATAACTCTCCTTGAAAGCTACAATGAGAAGCAAGTCATAAAAATCCTCGGCCGAACCAAGCAATCTCCGAACCTTGGCCGCGCCAAGTAAAATATATCCCAGCTGGGCCGGAAGGACTCCGTACCTTGGTCGCGCCAAGTAAAATATATCCCAGCTAGGCTGGGAGGACTCCGTACCTTGGCAGTGTCAAGTAAAATATAATCTTTATAAATCCTCGATCGGGCTGAGCGATCTTCGGACCTTGGCTGCGCCAAGTAAAATATATCCCAGTTGGGCTGGGAGGACTCCGTACCTTGGCAGTGCCAAGTAAAATATAATCTTTTTAAATCCTCGATCGGGCCGAGCGATCTCCGGACCTTGGCCGCGCCAAGTAATATATATCCCAACTGGGCTGGGAGGACTTCGTACGTTAGCAGCGCCAAGTAAAATATAATCTTGAAGCCTCAGCTACAACCGAGTGATACATTTCCGAAGCCTCGGCTACAACCAAGTGATACATTTCTAAAGGCTCGGCAACACCTAGTAATATTATTATTTAAAGGCTCGGCAACATCGAGTGATATTATTATTTAAAGGCTCGGCAACACCAAGTGATATATTCTCTGAAGGCTTGGCAACACCGAGTGACGCATTATATAAAGTCTCGGCCGAAGCCGAGGCCCATGAGGCCACGCGACGTCCAGGAAAGCGAGAAATCGCATCTCGAGGCGCATTAAGCGCATTTTCCGGTCACGGGTAGAAGGCAGAAAATCATTTTCAAATCTCGAATCGAGAGCCTTAAATGCCCCGAATCGCCCACAAATCCTCGAAATATGAATAGATATGGGGAATCCTCTGACGAAAGCAATGTCGTCCAATAATGATCGATTGCTTGGCACGTGCGCAAAATAACCGTGCATGGGTGTTGGCCCAGATGGCAACCCAAGAGGGGGGGGTGAATTGGGTTCTTTAAAAAATTAGCCTTTTTAAAATAGTTTGCTTGAAATTAATGAAGGCAAATGCAAGGTAACTATAAAGTGCAATGAATAAGATAGAGATAGAGACAATAGAACACGGCAAACACAAAAGATTTTATAGTGGTTCGGTGTATCCAACACCTACGTCCACTCCCAAGATTCACTTGGGTCCACACTATAATCACCCTAGATTACAGCAGAGTTGTTTTACAAGCTCACAACTCGAACTTGTTGTTTTCCCGGGCGCACAACGAACCCAGCTGGTTTTCAAGGGCTCACCAGCACAAAAACCCTAACCCAAGCTTAACCAAGCTTGAACCGAGGTAAAACTACCTCCTCTAGTTCAATCCCCCAGATTGAACTAGGCACATACAAAAATAAGTATTGTTTTTGAAATACAAAGCTCCTCAAAGAGAAAATATACAAATTAAGAATAACAAGGTTTAGAAAAGCCTGATTTGTAGATTGGTTGGCTTTTGAGCTTTTCTTCTTTTCTTCTTCTCCTTGCTGGATTGAATCAAGCCTCAGCTCCGATTCTTCACAGTTGAAGCAGTTGAGAAGAGTTGAAAAGCAAGAACTGAATCTCCTTTCTCCAAGTTGGGAAATCCACCAAGACTTTGATTTGAACGCTTTGGATTCCTCTTGAGCTTTTTGGAGTGGAGTGGATTTGAGCTAGAAGGTTTTTTCTCTTAAGATTCAAGCTCTCGGATTTTTGAAATGGGATTTGTCTATCTTAGATTTTCTCTCTTTTTCTTTCTATTTTTCCGTTCTTATTTTTGAACAATAGACTTCCCTTTTTATAGATTTCTTTCACACCATTTTTGGAAGAAAACTATCCGTTGGAGTGTACCTTGTATCAAAATATATCCGTTAGAAATAAGGTAAAATAGAAATATTATCGTTAGAGCTGATCTGGCAACTTGATTTTTCGTTCCAGGTGGGTTGGAGTCGACTCTAACTTTTCTGGAGTCGGCTCTAGCTCGAGGCATCTCAGAACGGTATTTCTGGAGTCGTCTCAGGCTTTTCTGGGGTCGACAAGAAACTTTTCCAGAGTCGACTCTAACTTACCCGGAGTCGACTCTAGGTCGGGGCCAGAAAAATTGACTTTCTGCTTCTTCTATGAGAGTCGACTCTAACAGTCTCGGAGTTGACTCTAATGACCGTGCCAGTTCCGGAGTCGGCTCTGTGATTCTCGGAGTCGACTCTAATGTCTGCAATTCTTACCTAGACATTAGATTCGATCCAGAACACTATGTAACTCCTGATTTTGATCATTCAATAGTCTTATAATCTGAAACACTAAATCAAAATCATCAGAGCCTTCAAAAGTTATACTCAAATAGTTTTGTTAATCATCAACATAATCAATTGGGTCAACAATGGGAAATGGCCAAAGAATTAAATGTTCAAGAAAGAAAACAAGGCGTCCTCTTACAAGTCATAAGCCTCTTCCATCACCTTGGTCGAAAAAAGAACCGACCTCTTGCCTCGGACAGAGCCGAACCAAGACACTCTATTGCTGGCTAAAGTATCTTACTTATCTCGTAAACCTCGGTCGGACTCGGGCAGCTCGCAAGCCCTGGCCAAACCGAGTGATCTCCAAGCAGTCTCTAAACTTCGGCAGAGGTAAGTGACTTCTTCCTGCCCATTAGTGATATCATGCGATTTATTCCTTGAATGTGGCCAAGGCCGCCCAGGCTTCCCTCTGACCTAAACAGAGGTGACTGCTTCCTCCACAGAAGACCAAATATCGCTGAAATGATCAGCCAAAGCAAAGTAGCTAAAATCGCTACTAAAAACAAGTAAAATACACTACAGAAAGTGTAGGAAAACTCTCAATACAACCATGCTAAAAAAGACATCAGTATTTAAAAAGGAAAGAAAATACTTTCTTTATTAATAGAAATTACAATCTCTTGAGAGGTATTACAAGTGCATCATGGCATAGGAAACAAATAAAAAGCTCGGCCGAGCAACTTCGATCAGATTCGGTTAATAATGATGTTCTGGCATTTAACCCAAGAAATCAGAGAAACCAGACAGCTCGGCTGAACCACTGGTTAATGCCAAAGAGCAAAACTGGCCATCCACGGGTCCCCTAGATGAATTAAGGGATCCAAAATGGGGTAAAGACCTATGGATACCGATGCTGAGGAAGCATCCCCCAAGCGGAGTGCTGGACTACCAGCCATTGCACAACAACATAAGCAGGGGACAAGCAGACTGACACAACCATCCTCCCTCTTTACATTGTAAAAGATTCCTTAAGCGGATAAGCTGAGGAATCCAAATCGAGGGAGGAGGAAAAATCCATATTAGTCATGGGGGATACATATGCCTTGCATTTTCAGTTGTCCCCATGGTAAGTGACAAAGGACACACAAGAAGCGCATACGTGCGCTCCCCATATGACCTCGTGGTCCTCCCGTGCGCTCTTCATATGACCTCCGAAAATTCCTCCCTTAAGGACTGGTCTCTCTTTAGCAGCTTCTCCATCACCCCAGCTATCTAGGGCGAGCCAACCTTCAAAAAGAAGGCTCGAACTCTCCACTTTCAACTTTAATGAAACAAACGCCATGAAAACCCTTGCCAGTCAAGGAAAGTCTTGGGAGATAGCTTAACACGGCCCGCTCTCCCCATTTTATAGGCAAACGGACCGGGGGCAGCCATTAAAGCAGAAAACCTCAGGATTCAAAACGCCCTGGCCCCACTACCACGTGACAGTTCAAGGTAAAAGAGCGCTTTCCAAAGCATGCCGAACGCATTTCCCAGGCCATGATGCAAGACAAAAGATTTTCTCTGACCACGAATCAATAGCCTTAAATGCAGAAAATCATCCACCGATCCTTGGGATACGGACAGGCCTAGAAAATCACCTTGTGAAAACGATGTCCTTCAATGGCGATCGAATGCTTACCTTGTTCGTTAAAAAGACCCACGTTGGAAAAGGCCAACATGATAAATGCTTTACGCAAAAAACAAAGCATCCTTTGGCGAATCACAAATCTGCCTCATCAGCCCGGGTAGAAAACGAAATAATTTCTCATAGAACAGACCGTCCACCAAGGTACTCGCATAGTTTTCGGCCATATCACGTAGAACTGTTTCCTATTTCGGATTGACAGAACTATTTGCCTGACCTCTGTTTCAACCAAGACACTTATCGGGGATCTAGCTGAACTATTCTATGCTTCGGCCCGAAGCCGAGCCATCTGTTATATTTCGGCCTAAACCGAGACATCGCTCAAAGCCGAGATAGTCTCCTTATTTCGAGAAAAACCGAACGTTCGCTTATCCCCCGATCCAAACCAAGATAGCAACTCTCGCCCCGGTGCTAACGAGACACTTGTTATGTTTTGGCAAAACCGAGCGATATACTACACTCCGACTAGAACTTATGAAGTTCCCCTTACCTCGGCTAAAATGGGGACGCAATACCCTAGTCTCGCTAGGATCTCCAAATATCCCTCAAGGAATGTCTCGTTCGTGTATCTGACATAATGAGAATGAACGTTTCAAGGATAGCACTAGATACAAAGGTTGCTGAAAGTCTATATTCCATTCATTGTAAAAAAGTAAAAAAGTACATGAGCCCTCACTGGGGCTTGCCATCTTCTTCGGGCGCTGCCAAGCTCCCCCCACACCGCAGAGCTAACTCGGCAATCTGTCGCTGGAGGGATGCTACTTGCTCCTCCAGCCGACTGTTGGCCCGATGAAGGAGCTCATTCTCTCTCATGAAAATAGCCAGGTATTGCTCGGCTGCCCTCTAGAGTCGTTCGTGGTCTGTGAACAGTGACGCCAAGACCTTTCCATCAATGGTTACCGTAGTGCGGCTCCTATGGGGCCCCTCACGGCCATTGACGCCGCTACTTAGAGCTTCAGTCGATCGCCCCTCGCCTCCAGAAGCCATCTCAGTATCCAAAAATTTTGGAAGATCAGTTGAAAAGGTGATTAACGACGGCATTCCCTCATCCATTTTTAAACTACTCCTGGCGAGTATCCCGATCGCCCGGGCCATCAATTCCAATACTATTACCGCGAAACACGCCACGTGTCACTGCCTCAGTAGGCGCTCATAGGAAATAAAGTGTTCCGCCCCCTCGTCGAAGAGGATCATTAATAACATTGAGGCGCTCGGGATGTGCCCCCTTTCTTGGGACCAAACTTCCTCCGTTCGGATCATGTCACCTAAAGCTATATGCCCTACACCCGAACCTGCACTTCGGACTAAAGAACCTCGGCCCGAGGCACCTTTTCTTCAGCCCATACAAATCATTTACTTTACCTTGACCCTAGTAGAGTTATCCCAACTCCTATTAGGATGAGCTATTTTGAATAAGCCCGAAAGGACATTCCTCAGCGAAATTCGGCCCAGAGTCGACTGAGTAGGGTGCCTGATTAAAAGATGCCAAAGGCAACCTAGTTGTGGGATATGGGTTGTTGTAGGCAGAAGGGAAAATCACCGAACGCACATAATCAATTGCTTAAGAAAAGACGATAGCCAAGGTGACAAGGTGAAAATAAAAGATTCATTTATTGATTATTAATCGAACTACAAAAGAAAAGAAGTAGAAAATACATATGATAGCCCTGGAAAATCAAGGTCTAGGGTCAGACCCAACGTCTCCTGCAGCAGCATCTGGGGAGGCATGACTCGGTTTGCCCTCTTCGAAAGTGCTTCATTGAGATACCTCGGCAACCGTGTCAATGCCCAAAATAGCCTCAAGATCAACATCCGAGATCTCCTCATACTCGGTTTCCTCGGTCCCCAGGGTACGATTCTCATAATGCTCAGCTTCTAGAAAAGACAAGTCCAACTCGGGATAGGCCTGAGAGATTTTAGCTCGCGTCTCCTCCTCACCGAATCGAAACGCATCGGCACAGGCCGCCCTATGCTCCTCAATAAATTGAGCAGAGTTTTTGTATTCCTCCACCGCCAAGGAGGTCCGTGCGTTTGCTTCAGCCAATTGCTTCTCTAGTTTGGAGTTCCTTCGATGGCTCAAGGCCATTTCCTCTCCGAAGGTCCTCAGCCGCTCCTGAAACTCAAGCCCCATTTTTCTCACCTACAGGCAAAGGGCCGAGTAAGGCAAAAGTCGAAAAGCCAAAATGAAAAATAGTAGGAGATAACATACCTCTTCCTCCTGTTGAGTCATTTTCGTGTTCAACCCACAAACCTCATCGAGAGCCTTTGACTTGTCCATCTCCACCTGCTGGAGCCTAATCTTAAGACTATGAAATCGCGATTGTTTACCCTCATTCTCCAGGCAAGAATGGGCAAGGTTGGCAGTCAACTTGGTAATTTGACCTTGCTGCCATTTAACCCGATCTTCACTGTCGCCCAATTTCCTACTTAAGTCAGCAATTTGTTCCTGTTGCCCTTGGAACATGCGTTCCTCATTAGCAAGCCTTTTATCCCCCTAGCCCTCATCTCATTCCACCTATTGTCGAAGCATTTATGCATATTCTCTATCTCCTCGGCATGCTGAGATTGAATTCGCGACAGCTCCAAACGGGCCTTGTCTGATTGCTCGCGGAAGCCTGAAGCTCATTGACCTGTACAGCAAGCTAAGAGGCCCTCTCTTGCAGCCGAAAGAGACTTACCCATCCTCTCAAGCTCCTTTTGGGAGGTCTCCAAGGATCAGGAAAGAGTGGTTGTCGAGTCCACCCTCTCCTTGAGGCAATTGATTTCTCTCCGGGCTTGAGCCCAAACTCCGATGGCCAAGTGCAAACGCCATTTTAACGCCCTCATAATCAAAGCATTCTGCGAAAAAATTGCATGTGAGAAAACGCGACCGAACTAACCAAGTAAAACTTTTGTTTCGGTATATCGACTTACCCAAGAAGCATAATCTGAGGCAATCTTCGTGAGGGCAAGGTTATCGATCTCGGTGAGGAGGAAGGTTTCATTCAGCACCCCAGTATACCTGAAGGCCACATCAACGAGATCCACCGGATCATATCCTCCCATCGAGGAACTCTCTCCCCTATGGAACACAGACCGCATTAAGGCAGCGAACATGTCATCCACCTTCGGGTTGTGTGAGAGAAAGTCCGCTCTCGAAGGGCTGATCTGGGAAGTCGCGGCCTCTGAAGCCATCATCCGGCTAACCTCCTCCACCAAGGCCCTCATCTGAGGAGCCTCGGGTGCTTCAGCTCCGACAAGGGGAGCCCCAACTTGGACATTCCCTTCGCTCGGCGATCCCCCTTCCTCTTCAAACATTTCTTCCTCGGTGGACTCCTCTGGAGCCTTAGTTTCTCTTGGGGCCTCCAGTGCTTCAGCGGAGGGCCTTCCGACGGGAGACGTTCTGCGAAGCTCAATCACCGGTTCAATCGGTTCGATTTCCCCTTCGGTCTCCGCCGACTCTCCAATGGGTAGCCCAGACTGAGCTTCGGCAACCACAACCATTTCTCCCACCTCGATTGAAGCATGGGTCTTTCCCACGTCTACCTATGACATTTCAGGGTTGTCGGCCTCCAATGGAGAAGACCGAGCAACCCCAACCACGGGGATCACCAAATGAGCTGGCACTACTCCCTCGCCATCATCTGACAAAACAACTATCTGTGGGGGGAGACTCCGATAGCCTCCTCTAGAATCCCAGCGGCAACCTGATCTCCCCCCAATATAGACCTTCCTCTGGCACCGAAGGTTTGGTACTTCAACACTTTCGTCCCACGGCGGCAAGGGACGGCGGCCAGTGCCATCCTTCCTAGGCCCCCTAGAATGGGAGCCAAAGTGGCGGGACTTCTTCTCGGCCCTATACTTATTGCTGGAACTGGACCTCCTGTGGCGTTTGCCCAGTTCCTCTCTCATTTGGCCTACAAATGCTGACCATTCGGCTGGGGGCACAATGCGATTCATCGATTAAATCATGCAAAAGTCAAAATTAAAATTATCTTAGCACATTGATTGCAAAATAAGGCTTACCACGAGGGTTGATAGGACTCAATCTAGCAGCAAAAAGGGCATCCTCTGATAGAAGGGCGCTGACCGGAAGTACTCGACTGCTACGCAAGGTGATCAAATCCTTCTTCTCCTGCTCGGATAACTCTAGGTGCGCCTTTGGATCCTTCACATAACGCTCCCACACCCGAGGAAAATCTGAGCCGATATTTCCTTCAACCATAAAAAATCGGTACTTCCACTCTTTTATCGATGACGGATTATCTGTGATCATCTTAAAAGATTTTTAGGGGCCAATGTAAGGCCACTCAGAGGCCCTCCCAGAAACTAAGTTGTAGCATACCCGGAATATTGGAAGGGTTGCAGTTACCCCAACACGAATGCACATCGAGATAAATCCGATGAGATTGCACCAACTATTTGGAGCTACCATGGTGGGACATATGTTATAAAACCTCATCATCTCCTGCACCAGCGGATGAATAGGAAACCTAAGGCCTGCCCTTAAACTTTCCTCGTAGTAGAACACTCCAGCTCCTGGCTCCGATGTTACCCTATCATTGGTCTTTGGGAGCCACAGGATTACATCTTGAGGAACTCTATAGAGGCAGCGTATCCGTTCCAGATCCGCCAAAGTTATCTCCGAAACCACATCGTTTGGGCCCTTCATGTTCCCCAGCCAAGGAGAACACAAGCAAATTTATGGAAACGGAAAGAGAGAAAAGAGAATGGTCTCTATGGAAGGAACGAAAGAGTATTGCAGGAAGGGTCGTGGCCTCCTTTCTCTCCTTTAAACAGTGCTTTAAAAGTTGCCCTAAGCATTAAGGCTTCCGCAATGGGTGTCGTAAATGCGAAGACCCTGCCACGCGAAACTCCCCCAATCACCGCTCACAGAATCCGAAGAGTTTCCTCTTCATGCAACAACAAATAATGATAGCCAATTGATAGCCCATCAAATTCGGAGCCATCATTGCGCCTTTTCAAATCCTTCTGGGTAGAGTTATTCTGACTCTACTCTCTAAATCTGAAGTTACACTTTAGGGAGTGGGGGGCATGTGATGAGGGGTAAAAATATCATTGCATTAATGTTCTTGCAATCCAAGACATCGGGCTAAGGCTAGCCCATACACCCTATCGCATAGCTATCACATCTGAAAGGCAGCAATGAGTAGGCTACCCCCTCCAAACTGCTTTTGTGTAACAGCTGGCTGAGCTATTATTATACCTCGGCTGATCGAGCTATTATCATACCCCCACAGGCCGAGCTATCGCCACCGAACCATCCTGTGCTTTGGTAGGCCGGGCCTCGTTATACCTCGGATAGCCAAGCCATTCTGTGTCTCAAGAAGGCCAAACTATCCCATACCTCGGTAAATTGAGTCTCATCATACTTCGGCAAATTCAGCCATCTCCTATACCTCGGCCCGACCGAGGTACTCAAGCGCCTCTGCGGAATACACTTAAATTAACAAGATTTCAAATAGGAAATCATGCCTACACTACCAGAAATGGCTTAGAGCCTATGTAGTCACTGAATCTTGAAGCACCGTCTGCTCTTCCTGGCCGTTGATCCTCTAACCAACCGGATTCGGATCCTGTCGGCCCTGTAACAGCCTCTTCTTGGCCGTTGATCCTCTAACCAACCAAATACGGATCCTACCGGCCCTGTAACAGCTGATTCGAATCAATTTCAAATCCCAACAACTTTCAGACCCTCTGTGTCGTACCCAAGAAATCAGGTGATCACCTATAAATATCACAGCCTCAATCTCCTCAGATATGGCATTTTGCACACTCAAGACACCTCTCTTTCACTCACTCTCACTCTCAGAAAAATTCCATTAGAGCTCAAACAAAGCTCCTAGCACCACCCTTAGAGGAACTCTTCCTCGAGGATCCTTCTCCTCATTTGTCTGCTTGCTGTGAATCTCCACTAACTTGGGCATCGGAGGGTCTTCGAGGGCACCCCCCAAACCACCCTCTGCTCGAGGACTATCTTGCAAGTCCCAGCCAGGAGTCGAGCCTGGATTCGAAGCCCCAACAGTACTCGAGTCGGAGAATGGATTTCTGTGGAAATAATATTATTAAATTTAAATTTTAAAAATATTATTTTTAATTTAAAATTAAAGATAAGATAATTTTTAAAACCATGTGGTTCTCTAGAAAAAACCTTAGCTTGTTATAATATATTGGATATTTTTTTGGATCCATGGAGCATAGAAAGCAGATAGAATTTATCGTCTGATCCCTCCAAAGGTGGACACGGTGGTAATGATGTGAAGTAGCATATATTTATTATCGCTACAAAAACGGAATGGTTTTACGGCTTGGATTGGGTGAAACAAACGACAGAGATTAATTTTGCCAGAGCTAGGACATATAAATTCTTTAGAGCAAATGAAGGTGTGATCTGATTTGTCGAACTCGAATGAAGCTAATCATATTATATATCATCCAAAGAGTTATAGTTGAAAAATTAGCAAAAAATGCACATCCCTATGGATATAGATTGGTATGATGGACTTGTAGATTTGGGTGGGTCAATCTATTCGTAACATCTCCATTTGCTAACAAACGAATAATAGCATCAATACAAAAATTGCGCATGCAAAGAGTTGTAATTAAAAAAAAAAAGAGTGAGAAAATCTTTATGTGCTCCAAAGTTCTAACACAATAGCTTCACATCGCAGCAAAAATAGACCTCGATTATTTATCCCTCAGATATGATATCAGCCACCATGCAAAAACCCTCAGACGAAGGATGACCATTAAATAAACAATAACAACAAAATAAAATATTTAATTCTTTAGTCCTTCGTGGCACTACATTCTTGAGGAGAAATAACAATGCAATATAAAAGTTAAACTGAAGAGCCACAAAGTCCTCCGATATGATATCCCTTCGCTCCTCTGCTAAACATGTTGGCCCCATCCACGTTTTCGAGGGACCGCCACACCATGGAGCTCAACCCTTGGAGTTTCTTCTGCCACCACATCTCCTTTTCCCCGACCTCTGCTAGCCATCCGCGCTATGTTTTCCATCGTTTCTGCGAGGACCATTAACCCCAAATTCAGCTCTATAGTGTGATGGTGGGACTCGATCATAGCCGGCTCTTTAGGTATGGATGGTATGGGACCAGCCGATGAGGACCTTGGCCAGACCCTCTCCGGCGGGCTCCGAGCATGCCGGTGCCCAGCAACCGATGACATTAGGTTGTTTGGTCCTCCTGCAGGTCAATTCTTGTGGTACGCTTCCGAACGCTACCTTGCTTTTTGTAGGCAATTTCTTGGATGATAGCGTTTAAATTTCTTGGATCCCCTGCTTGAGGATAACAGGTCTTCATCCATTTGAAGCTCAGGGAGAATATTGAGCTCAAAAAATTTTGCTAAGCACTACCTATAAACCTGTTGCCTCTTAGCATACTGTAATAAATACATATATTATTTGTATTAATTATAATAATATAATAATATATATATATATATATATTTATATTATTATATTAAATATAATAATATATTATATATTATATTAAATATATAAATATATATTATTAATATATATTTATATTAAATTAATTATTTGTCTAATATTCATTGATAGTTTCGTAAATTTAATATGTTAATTTTTCTTATAGGCTTCTGGAGCATCAGATCCTTGCGGACAGGGTAACGACGTTCCTCATGTAGATCATTGACAGTAGCTTTTTTTATTTTATATCTTTCATTTCATATATCTTTAAATTTTGTGAAACTTTAAATTGTAACACTCTCTTGATGTAATGAAATTTATTTTTAAAATTTTAATTTGAATGTGAAGAATATGTGCAATGTGATTTTTTTTGTTATGATTGCATTGTATATAACTGGTTTAATATAAATTTTATCTTAATTGCATAGGTTTAAATATAACAGGTTTAATATATATATTTTTAACTTTTCTATTCTTACCAAGGTACATAGAATTGATAAAAGATATGTATGATAGAGGAATAACTATTGTTAAAATAATAATAGAAGAAACTAGTGAGTTTTTACTCTATGTTTACCTTAAGTCCATTTTTGTATTAATTATGGATGAATTAACTAAATATATTCAAAATGATATCCATGGTGTATGTTATTTGCAGATGATATGTGTTAATTGATAAAACTAAATCTAGAGTAAATATAAAACTAAATCTAGAGTAAATGCTAAGCTAGAGATTTGGAGTGACGCTTTAGAATTTAAATTTTAACAATAGTAGAACTAAAATTGAATACATGAAACACTACAAGAAAAATGACTTATTAGTAAATTAATTCATCACAATACATCCCAAAATTGTTGTAATAAGTTATTGTCGTAATAACTTATTACGACAAAAATAATTTTGTCATAGTAAATAACATATTACGGCTGCCTATTATAGTGAATTAATTTTGTCATAATATCTTGTAACCTATTACGGTGAATTAATTTTATCGCAGCTATTACAATAACTTATAATCTATTACGGTGAATTAATTTTGCTATAATAGGCAGCTATTATGGCAAAATTAATTCACCATAATAACTTGTAATTTTAATTTTTTTTATTTTATACATGTTACAATAATTTAATATAATATTAAAGCAACGATATTAAGAATGATTTTTTGCTTCAAATTTTTTACAAAAAAATAAATAAACTTTTCATTAATTTCAATAAAATCATCATATACAATGTTTTTAAAAATATATAAAAAAAATACATGTCACTAAGGGCACTATGGAGGAAATGGGGTCATCCTCGATAATCTTTTGTTGCTAAGTGATGATATCCTTATGTTGACTCAATTGCTCTCGGCACTCATGTAGTTTCCCTCGACACTCATGTAGCTTATCCTTTAATTGTGAGTTTTTAGAAGATAAAGAACTACCTTTAGTTCTCGATGCACCCTTCGATAGTAGACTCAATCCCCTTTTATAACTAAATCTAAAACCTAAAACCTTCTCAAAAGTAGCATCTTTATTGATTGGTTCTACTGTGAAGAAAGTCGCTCTACTAACTATGCCTGCAATGAAAAGAAAATAAATTCAATATATTTAGTATAAAACATTACATTCAAGAATATTATATTTTTAACTGATAAAACTTACATGAGTATCTTCAGCTCTTTCATTAATCCATTGATTCTTTTTTTAACAAAATGAAGAGTATTCTATAGATGAAGTATTGATGGCTCCTCTTTCATAACATGATCTCTCTGGAAAAGAAATAATAATAGTTTAAGATAATAAATTTTGTCAAAAAAGGATAATCATAATATGAAACTTTTGTGATACTACAAACTTGGAACATTTGTAATACTAAACATCAACTAGCTACATGAAGTTATGGTAATAAGGAACTTCATAAACAAGCTGAAACAAGAAACTCAATTGCTATTCTGCGTAATTTAACCCTTTTGAGTTCATCTATCTGATACGCATGAACTCAGACATTTGTTTCTCTGCTACATCCTCTAGTAATAAGGATTTTTTTTTACTTTTCTTTCCTTTTTTTATTACGGCGAAATATATTTTTGCCATAATAAAATAACCTATTACGACGAAATTTAAATTTTGTCGTAATAGGTATATATCATGATTTGTTCTTTTACTTCTCTTTCCTTTTTATTACGGTAAAAACATATTTCGTCATAATAAACTAACCTTTTACGATGAAATTTAATTTTCATCGTAATAGGTATATATCATGATTTTTTTCTTGCTTTTCTTTCCTTTTTATTACGATAAAAATTATTTTCACCGTAATAAATTAACCTATTATGACAAAAATTTAATTTCGTTGTAATAGGTATATATCAGGATTTTTTTTACTTTTTTTCCATTTTATTACGGCAAAAATATTTTCACCGTAATAAACTACCCTATTACATGAAATTTGATTTTCATCGTAATAGGTCACGATAATATATTTTTTTATTTTTCTTTTATTTTATTACGGTGAAACTATTTTTCACCGTAATAAACCGATCTATTACGATGAAAAATAAATTTCATCATAATAGAATAAAAAAAATCTTAATCTATTATGGGATCTTATTACGATGAAAATTAATTCGTCGTAATAAGGTCCCGCTTTTCCCCTTTTCCCTAAGACCTCGTGCGATTTTCTTTCGTGAAACCCTTGCTCCCGCCGTCTTCCCCCTCGAGCTCCTCTCCGCCACCGTCGGCCCCCGGATAGTGGATTAGAGCAGAGAAAGAGAGATGAGAAGAATTTCTTATCCCTTGCTCGCGTGCAACTGTCGAGATCAGTCAGACGCTCAGAGTTTCTTATACGGTCGATGGAGTCGATCTTCTTGGCGTGAATCCAGGTTCGTTTTCTTTTCTTTTCTTTTTCCTCGAGCTTATTCTTCTTTTCGATTTACTTATGCTTCTCGTGTTGTAGATTTGGTCTGTGTTTTTTTTTTTTACTTGGATTTTTTTTTTGATTTTGTTGTTTTCTGATCTGGGGGTTTTAATGGCTAAAAGTAATTACTAGAGTTATCAAAGATCTGTTGTTTTCTGCATCTAGTTCTTCATTCCTTGGATATTATTGATTCAGGAAATTTAGTCCCCATTGGAAGTGATTGAACTGGTTAATTAAGATAGAATGAGTATAAATATGGAATTCACTGAACAGAGCCATCTGCATCTGAGAATGAACAACTTTGCTGTTGTTTCTTGCTGATTTCACCTTCAGTCCACTATGTCTGCATGCACAAACTGATGGTCTCGTATCACTCCTTAAAAACAATCAAAATTTCAGTTAGACCTTGATATTATTATTCTAAGCGTGCTGGTGGTTAGTCGAATGTTTAGACTAGAGTCTAAGAAGCCAGAGCTATCTTCTAGATTGCATGGATTAGATAGTTTAGCTTTTATTCCTAGAAGATAATCTTATGAAACGTTAGATCAGAGCTTTGTTTTATTTTTTTTTTGGCGCAGGGAGGGGGGATGGGATGGGGAAGTAATTTCAAAGTTATAATTCATTAGAAGCAGGATAGTTTGGGTGGGTTATCTCCTACTTTGCTTTAAAAAAGGTCATTAGAAGCTGGAAGTGATAGAGATATAGACTAAAAGATATGCTTTATGTTATTCTTTATATTTTAATAAGAATTCATTTTGAGCAATGTGTGCCATTTACTATATATGTGCATGTGTCTAGTATTTACAAAGAGTATTTGATCTAGTGTGTAGAGTACGGCTTACACACAGAAGACTAGATCATTAGTTCTTTTGGAATACAAGTTTATTGTTCAAAGTTTTAGATGGAATTGGACACACCATCAGTAGAACTGTAGCACAAATTTTTAGTAGGTCTGTCTTGACTACGGGAATGGTTTATTCTAACTATTTGTGCTAGTACACTTTATGTGTATTGAACAGGACCCAGTTGAGTTAATTATTTTATACTGACTTTATAAATAATTTAAAACCCATGAATATTATGATTACTTATGCTCTTAATCCGAATTCTATTTCTAGACACGTGTATGTAGTGATTATTACTTTGATTACACATAGAGTGAGATTCTAGATGAGTCAATAAACTCAGTGGGTTGGAATAACATTATATATATGGTGAATATTAATAGTTGAAGGAATCCACATCATGTTAATTTGGATTGATGATATCCCCTTTAGAAAGCTTATAAGTTTTGATTGTATCAAATCTTGCAAGTGGATTTTGAATCCGATACATCAAATAAGTTAAGTGGATAAGTCTCAAGGATAATAACAGCCAATTAAATTATATTGTCAGTAATTAAATTTAATTGATGGATATCTGTAATCTTAACGTGGGGAGATAATAAGTATTTAATATTAAGGCTCGAAAATATAAATTCGAATATGATTAGGAGTACAATTATAATTCTTTAGTGGAATGAATTGTAATTTACGTAATTGAATCCTAACCCGGGGTAGGATTGGGAGATTTAATTATGTGGGAAGTCCTTTTCATATTTGCCTATTGGTCCCTGTTGTAACCCTATAAATATCCTCTCAGTTGGTTGCTAGGGTTAACGTTTTTGAGAAAAAAGAAAAACAAGAAACCCTAGGTCGGCCGAGAGATCCCACCATCTTGTGAGAGACGGAAGGTATTTTCGGGAATACGGCGGAAGGCTAAAAGGTTGAGGTCGAGCAATTGAATCAAAGTGTTCTAAAGTTCAAATCTGAAGGTATGATCTTATACTCATAGATTAGAACGGTAAAAGTTTTTTGTATTACTCATATACGCTATAGCCGTGATCTTGGGGGTATTCCACGCTCCCCAACAGGAAGTACCTGTGATAAGTTACAATGCAGTGATCATACTGGGCGGCATTGATGAGCTGATGAATGGGCCAACAACAAGGATTGGAATGATGCTGATAAAGTGAATGCCATTCTCCCTTGCAAACTCCCATGCAGCTTTCTCAGCTAGAGATTTGGATACAAAGTACATCTGTGTCACAAAAATTGGCTTATTACGTTATCATCCACTCACCCCTCCATCCTAGGAAAACAGAGATCAGAGACTGCTCTACAGATTTATATGGAAACGTACGCCAAGAACTGAAAGAATTTCAGGACTGGCATTCTACAAACAGAGCCATTAGTAGGGTTTTGATACTATGATTTCACTTGCCAAACAAATTCATGATGATCATACTTAAATTTCATGCAAGAAAAATTTAATCATATGCTTCTAAAAGGTTTGCAAATAACAAGTAGTGTGCTTTTGGAGACTGATAGTGATAGTGATTCATAGTGGTTCAATCTTCTCAGAAAAAGATTCATGTTGAGTTCATAGAATAGGGTGACACAACACAAGAGATCTAAGGCAAGACTTGGAAGCATACCCATCCAGTCATCTTGACACACCGGCAGAACTCAGTGTCGCTCCATGAGCTCTCATCATACACTGGCTGTAGTTGCTCTTGCACGTTCACAGTCCCAGCAGAGGAGGTGAAGATCACACGCTTTACTGTCCGAGCTTTCTTGCAAGACTTCATTATGCTCAATTCACCATCAACTTTGGGCTTGATCACTTCATTCTACAAGGAAAAGCATCACATTATCATGGTCAAGTGGCATAGTTATCTAGCCTTGTCCTAACTATGTGATGTTGAAGTCTTAAATCCTAAGCCAATTCTATCATGTCTCTTTGGAAAATAGTATGATCTCTACTGTTAGCTTCAACCTTTGTTGAATTAATAGTAACAGAGACTGATAAGAAACATTGAGTTGAAAATGATTTTCAATTACCTAACAAAGTAATCCAACACATGGAATGCCATTCAGTCTAGATGATTTGGAATAAAACTTGGATGGATAACCTTTTATTAAGTATTCAGCTCAGATGCAAATTTCAAAACAGTCCTCTCTCCCTCAGACCCAATGGATTGGAGCATTTCAATTGACTTCAGACAAGGTTTACACAGCAGCATGCTTGAAATTTAGAGCTAAGTATTAGTATTCACCTCAGGGTCTTTGGACTCAAAATCCATAGGAGTGGCCACATGGAACACCCCAGTGCATCCCTCAATTGCCTCATCAAAGCTACCTTCCTCACCAAGGTCTGCTTTCCAGAGGGTCAGTCTTTGGCTGGCTCCTGGAAGATCCAGTAGGGGCTTGGTCTTCTTTTGATTTGCTGTGAAATAGAGAAGCAGATCAATTTGCTGTTAAAAAATGATTAATTTTCATATTGAGCTTCCACGGAAATTTTGCATGCAGAGATAGAAATATGATCATATTT